>CM049411.1:3455000-3467500 GCA_026929865.2 Hyperoplus lanceolatus
ATTGGGACATACCTTACTTTCTTATTTCATCATAACATTGCGCCTGGATCTTGCCTCTTGCTCTTATATCCGTCGCATCCCCGTTTGTTTTCATATGGAGGCTTCGTCGATGTGACGTCACTATGCACTTTTCAACACTAATAATCTTGGCCGCATGAAGTAGGACATCCGGGTACTTCTAACCATCCTAAATCTGGCCACAAGAATCTGGACATCCTAAATCTTCTTTTTTACCAAACCATATAGTAGAAAGTATGCGATTCGGAACGCAACCTGTATTCAGCTACAGTTGCTAAAGCCTTGTTCAGACAATGCGATTATGATTTTTTCTGACTTTGGACATAGCCCAGATCAGTCAAATTAGCACACACTCCCGTGGGTTTTGTTAGCAGTGTGTGAACTGTTCACAGATGAGATCTAAGCAGGACCAAGACACTCGCTGACAAGTCACATTGAAATATTCTAGAATGTGCTTTGATTTCTCTTTGTCTCAGCTGTTGTTGTTGTTAGTGTATTGTATGTATGTTGTATTGGAAAAAAGAAAAAAAACCTTAGGTTAAAAAAAATCTACTGTAATGTGTGTGTGTGTGAGAGAGAGAGAGAGAGAGAGAGAGAGAGAGAGAGAGAGAGAGAGAGAGAGAGAGAGAGAGAGAGAGAGAGAGAGAGTGTGAGTGTGTTTCTGTGTGCGTGTATATCACCCTCACCAGTGCAGCCTGCAGCATGTTGACAGTGCGTTTCTTCTCCTCCAGCTCCAGTCTGGTTCTCATCATGGATCCAGAGACTTCAGCTGCTGTGGCTGAAGCATGTTCTACTCCCAGCTGCTCCTCCTCCGATAACACAGCCTGGGGGAGCACACAGGGACAGTCAGATATACATAATAAGTAATAATAATAAGTGCATTCACAAACACATTTGGGATTTTTTTATGTGTGGCCTACTGTGGTAGTTGTGCATGTGTCTTGTCCATGGTCTTTGTTATTTAGAATGTGGTTGCGTTCCGAATCGCATACTTTCTACTATACAGTTTTGTAGAAAAAAGATTTAGGATGTCCCGATTCTTGTGGCCAGATTTAGGATGGTTAGAAGTACCCGGATGTCCTACTTCATGCGGCCAAGATTGTTAGTTTTGAAAAGTGCATCCTATTTGGGCGATTCTGACCCACAATCCGGTGCGCACGTGAAGTGACGTCACATCGACGAAGCCTCCATATGAAAACAAACGGGGATGCGACGGATATAAAAGCAAAAGGCAAGATCAAGGCGCAATGCTATGATGAAATAAGAGAGTAAAGTATGTCCCAATAGTATGCCTACTGCATCCTAACTAGATTATTTTTATCGTCGGATGTAGTAACGCGATTCGGAAGGCAACCTTTGTGTTGTTGGTGATATATGTGGTGTGAATGCACCTTAATGCTATGATTATGTGTTGATATGTGTAATGTAACTGAAAGCATTGTCCTATGATGTACCGAAAAGGAAAAAAAAAAATACCATCCATCTCCGGGTGTGTGGCAAATAAAATCTATTAATTTTATTCTACTTTATATAGAAATCTGTTTGAAAAATTGTCAACATGATAGCCTAGTCACAGGAACAGAATCAGAGGGAAAAATAGTTTGACAGCCCTTCTATTCTATACTATTCCCTGTCTGTCTGTCTGTCTGTCTGTGTGTCTGTCTGTGTGTGTGTGTGTCTGTCTGTGTGTGTCTGTCTGTCTGTGTGTGTGTGTGTGTCTGTGTGTGTGTGTGTGTGTGTGGCCCTTCTACAGAGTAATTTGAAGTATTTTGAAATAATTGACATTGTGTGGCAAATAATATCCTATACTATTCTATTGTATAAATCATTGAAAAAAATGTATTTGGTAAAGCTGGCATCATGATAGCCTGGTGTAGCTACAGTCATAGTCATAGGCATCATGATAGCCTGGTGTAGCTACAGTCATAGTCATAGGCATCATGATAGCCTGGTGTAGCTACAGTCATAGTCATAGGCATCATGATAGCCTGGTGTAGCTACAGTCATAGGCATAGGCATCATGATAGCCTGGTGTAGCTACAGTCATAGTCATAGGCATCATGATAGCCTGGTGTAGCTACAGTCATAGTGCCAGTATCAAAGCAGTGGCCCCATCCATACCTAAAATGACATATAGAGTATTTCTAATGATCATTCAGTCATTCAGCCGTAGCCCCATCCATACCTCTCTGGGTGATCTATCTATCTATCTATCTATCTATCTATCTATCTATCTATCTATCTATCTATCTATCTATCTATCCATCCATCCATCCATCCATAGACATAGTGCCAGTATTAAAGCCCCATCCCTACCTCTCTGTGTGATCTATCTATCTATCCATCCATCCATCCATCCATCCATAGACATAGTGCCAGTATTAAAGCCCCATCCCTACCTCTCTGTGTGATCTATCTATCTATCTATCCATCCATCCATCCATCCATCCATAGACATAGTGCCAGTATTAAAGCCCCATCCCTACCTCTCTGTGTGATCTATCTATCTATCTATCCATCCATCCATCCATCCATCCATAGACATAGTGCCAGTATTAAAGCCCCATCCCTACCTCTCTGTGTGATCCTGAGGTGACAGATCTTGGTCTCTCCTGCTCAGACTTCTCCATCTCGTCCAGGAAGCTCATGATGCTGTGGAGCTTTGCCTCGGAGAGCAGAGCGCCCCCGTCTGGCAGCGCACGGTGCTGCAGGGAGACGTGCAGCTCCAGGTTATCAGTGGTCAGCGAGTTAGAGTCCTCGTCCTTTAAAGAGACAGAGTGGATTACAATTATTGTCCTCATTTAGATTAAAGATACTTTCATCAGAGTATTTTAGCGGCATCTAGAAATGGAGGCAGAAAAACATAAAACATAAGCGTATGCATTTTTTGTGTGTGTGTGTGTGTGTGGCATTTTTATGCTTTATAAAACAGTCTGGAAAGACAGAGTTGAAATGTGTCAGAGAGGGGAATGACATAAAGAGAACGACCCGTAATACAGGGCCTGGGATCTGGTAAATGGACTTGTATAGCGCTACATCTCCGTTTATCACAGACCCAAAGCGCTTTACATTGTTTTTGTACACATTCACCCAGTCACACACACATTCATACACCGATAGCAGCAGCTACCACGCAGGGTAGGCTTAGCGCTAGGGTGCTAAGCTAACTAAGCTAACTATCGGGAGCAATTCGGGGTTCAGCGTCTTGCCCAGGGACACTTCGACATGTGGCGGGGAGACGGGGGATCGAACCTCCGACCCTGCACACCAGAGGCAAACTCCCTACCCACTTCGCCACTGCCGCCCCAATCTGTAAGCGATCATGTTGCTAGTAGTTACTGTGGGCCCCCTTTGTTTACACACACTTTGTTTACATACCAGTTTAAAGAGCCTAGACTGTGTATATTGACACCAGATATTTTTCAGCGCGCACACAGTACAGGGGGTGAGTGAGTAGGTATTCTCTGATTTTGACAGAAAGTGATTTTGACAACAAGCGCCAAAATCATTGACTCCACTTTTAATAGGTAGGGGTGATTCATACCTCGTCTATCCAGGCGTATTTCTCCTTGCTGTATCCCTTAGGCTCAGTCAGCCTCTCTGGTTCTTCCTCTAACAGCTTCAGAGTGTCCAGCAGTTCAGTCAACGTGGTTTTAGACGGAGCGCGACTCGACAACACTCCATTCTGATGATCCTCCACACTCACTGACCTCTGGAGGATCTCCTGGAGAACAGACAGACAGACAGACAGACAGACAGACACACACACACACACACACAAAAATACAGGTTATAGTGGGACTATGACTTTTTCTCATCCATCATTATGACCATTTAAAGGTACAGTGTGTAGTTAAGGAGTATTTTTGGCATCACCCAGTGTTAAAAAATCTAAATGTCAATGCTCCCTTGCTAACCCCTAACCCTTTGGAATAATTACAGAAGCTACGGTGGCCTTCAAGGACAAGAAGCTTTAGTTACTAAAGATGGCATCATCCACCACTGCCTCAAGTCTTTCCACAATATCAAGTGATGAGGTGAAGATGTATTTAGTTATTTATTCTATAGCACTTCTTCTTCTTCTTGGTCTTCCAACAGGTGCATTTCCCCAGGACGGCCACTATATATAAAAACCTGTAAGGCCGTTAAGTTTGTCCATGCTGTGCTACTGTAGAAACATGGCGGTGCAACATGGCGGCCTTTCATTAAATCTTTACACAGTGCACCTGTAAAGTGTGTCTCATCTACCTGTGAACATTGGGATCCTCTGCAGTTGGACAGAGATGGAGAAACAGCTCTGAAGCCGGAGAGCTCACGCACCTCAACGTTCAGATTGGAGTCTGTGGAAACAATACAAAATATATTCAATGATTATCTTACAAACTAAATCGTCCATGTTAGTAGTGCATGAAGTGGACACTTTATTAACAGTAAAGGTAATGCTACATAGACGATTTATATAAATTGTGCCATGAATGTGTATTGTTATATTTTTGTATATATTCTATTTTGATAATGTACTTTGTGTCCTGAATAAAGTTATGATTATATATATATGTATTTTTTTTTAAAGACAATTTTTTTGTCATTTTCAAGCTTTATTAGATAGTACACAGTTGAGATGGGGAGACAGAGAGAGAGAGAGAGAGAGAGAGAGAGAGAGAGAGAGGGGGGGGGGATGACCTGCAGTAAAGGTCCACGGGTCGGATTTGAACCAGCGACCACTGCAACAAAGGCCGGAGCCAATATGGTACACGCTCTATCCACTATGCCACCGGAGAGTGCATGCGTGTGTGCGTGTGTGTGTGTGCGTACAGACCTGTGTTCTGAGCTTTGCCCTCAGTGGGTGACAGTGTGCTGTTGTTGCTGGGTGAGGATGGGATGTGGTTGGTCAGAGTGATCCTGGGCGGTCTCCTGCGTCCAGCTGCACTGGTCTGTCTGAGGGGATCCACCTCAGCCCCATGATGCACCTCTCTGTGGGGACGCTTCTGCTGCAGCTCCTAAAACACACCACCAGGGGGAGACGTTACACAATGGACAAGTTCTTTTTGTTTTTTGTATTTTTATTCAGTTTGACGAGATTTGGTTGATATAAATAATGACTATATAAACATTGTTTTGGAGTCAGCAATTCTAGAAAATGCTTGCTGTCAAAATCAGTGAATATCTCCTCACGATATGCTACCTGTTTCTGTGTGTTCGCTGAATACACAACCAGTGTTTATACACAGACTAAGCTCTGTAAACTAGTATGTTGCTAGCTATGTTGGGCTGCCTTTCTTTACATGGCCGTTTACAGAGCCAAGGCTGTGTATTAACACTTGATTTTTTTTCTTAGCACACACACACACAGTACAGACAGGTAGCGGATCATGGGGAGATATTCACTAAACACACAGTTTGTACCTCAGCTGTGTTTCCCCTTGTGGCAGGATGTCGAGCCAGACGCACTTTCTCTTTACGGATCGGTTTCCTCTCTGTCTCTGGAGGCTGAGGCTCTGAACACACGTCTGCCTGAGCTCTGTCCTCAGGGTCCTACAAGGAGAATTTGGTACATATAAGTTTGAATTTGACTTTATGGAATTCATGCTCACAAACTGATGTAAATTCTAATCTTTATTCAGTATAAAAACTGAATTCACATCAGTTTAGAAAGACAATAAAGTCTAGCCGTTGACAAAAATAATATATATAAATACAGTATCTAAACTGTGCATCAATTGTACACATATCAGGAGAAAGGAAGAGATACGGAGATAAGGAAGTGGAGAGCTTATCTGTAAAAGGTACTGAGGTATTTACCTGTGAACCCTGAGATCCTCTGTGGCCGTTAGAAGCTGGAGAAATGACTCTGAATGTCAAGTCGCCTAAATCTGCCACAACATTCAGAATGGAATCTGTGGAAACACAGAAACTCATCAATACACTCTTTCATCATGTTCCAAATACATGATACAATTTCACTGTTGTTGTTTACAGCAGCAGGGCCCACCGTTTGGTTTACAGACATATTCTAGTCTTACAGTATGTTTGGTTCTAGGTTCCTCAAAATAACTGAGTTTTGATTTATGATGATAGAATTAATCAACGCTTAAAAATAACATGTAGAGAAAAATATGTTTTATAAACTAACTGCAGGCTCTGTGAATGTAAACGAATCACAGAGTGTTTGCAAATGAGGTCCATCCCTCATTTGATTTCTCCAGTATAATTAAAGGTTAAATGAAAATGAAAAATGAATGATGATGTATATGAAAAAAATGTATGGTGTATGGTAAATGGTAAAATGGACTTGACTTATAAAGCGCTTTTTAGCCGATTTTTCAACATTTCTTACCACATTCACCCATTCACACACACACACACACACACACACACACACACACACACACACACACACACAACACACACACACACACACACACACACAACGATGGTAAACTGTATATGAATCAGACACACATCCGTACCTGTGTTCTTAGCTTTGCCCTCAGTGGGTGACAGTGGGTTGTTGTTACTAGGTGACAGTGGGTTGTTGTTACTAGGTGACAGCGGGTTGTTGTTACTAGGTGACAGCGGGTTGTTGTTACCAGCTGTCTCAGGTCCTGTGTTACTCAGAGTAATCCTCGGAGGTCTTCTGCTGCGTCCAAATGAACCCGTCAGTCTGAGTGTTTCTCCCTCTGCTGTCTGTTGGGCCTCTGATGCTCTCTGGGCCCGTTTCTGCTGCAACTCCTACAACACACCAACAGGACAATGTTTAAAACCATGAATGAATGAATGAATGAATGAATGCATGAATGACTGATTTATTTCAAATATGCAACAACAATACAATATTAAAATGCATCAACAGGAGTCAGCCCTAGTGACTCCTGCTCTGATAAGGCCGCCAAGCACTCTGTAAAAATGCCACAACACATTTGAAAAGGGAAGAAGTAAAAGCTTGTTCAATCCCACCCCACTTCCTTAAAAAATATTAACAAGTCATATATCAAAATCAAAACTCAAAACTACATGTTTCCTTCAGACTCACTTCTCATTTTCATGATATCAATTCTATGTATCAACACTTGCATATCTGTGTACACCATACCGATGCACATAGATACACACAAACGTACCAATACATAATCCTACACATACCCATGTTTCCTGCTCACTGACACACCATGTTAAAACCATGATAAAGGATAATGTGATGAACTCTAATAAACCAGGCAAGGCTTACACAAAGAGGCTTGATTCTAATGTGTAATGTTTTGCTGGGATCGCTTCTGCTGCAACTCCTACCACACGCCACCAGGGGGACACACAGGGATAGGGTTAAAAACATGATGAACCAACCAGGTACAGCTTCCATGAAGAGGCTTGATTCTTATGTCATGTGTGTGGGGTTGTGGGAGGGTTGGGTTGTTTTAGTTTTATTTGCTGTTTTTCTTTTGTTGTTTGATTTGATTTATATTTATTTCGTCCATGTGGATTTCTTCCAAAAAAACTCATTTCAACATTCTCACATGTACAATCCATAAAACCATGACGAAAAGGAGGCAGGGTGAAGAAGATCTTATGTTTCCTGCCCCCTCAAAATAAAAAAACCCTCTACATGTCAACTCATGTCAGAGCATGACGATAAGAAAGGAAACAGAATAGAAACCAAAACATCAATCTGAAGCTGATCCCAAAACAAAGCAAACCGTGATCACAACCATCAATATAGAAATCATTCATCTCTATAAGTGCTCATACAAATTCATTGTTTTCTCTTTAAATGGTTTTTTTAAACTGAAATATATTTGTACATTGCTGTAGTTCACGTTGCAGAGAATTCCATACTTTCGCTCCTACCACTGAAGTACACATTTGCTATGCTGTTGTCCTTGCAACTTGATGCTTAAAGGGACACTGTGTAACATTTTAAGTAATTTATTTGCTAAAATCAATATCCTCATTCATAAATATGTCCTCATTGGTGTAAAATCACCTCTGCCAATAATCTGAATTATCCTCCTGAGCGGAGAATTACAAATATTAATATTGCATTTTGTACATTGAGCAGGTAAGTCTTATGGAGACATCCATGTTTTTGGAATGTCATCAGGTGCATTGTTTAGAATTTAGAATTGTTCTTGTCCTTGAAGGCCACTGTAGCTTCTGTTATTATTCAAAAGGGGTGTGGTTACCCAGGGAGCGTTGCATTCTAGAACTTTCTTGATGATGTCATATTACACAGTGCCCCTTTAAAGTGTCCTTTTCTTCTTCCTTCATCTTCTATAAGGATAAACAGGTTTTGAAGATTTGCTGGCAGTACTTTATCTTTTGCTTACATAACATAACAAATCTCTGTAAGGCACTTTGAGCTTCTCTTCAGTATGAAAAGTACGAAACAGCTGGGCTCTCTTCTGCTACAGCTCCTGCAGGAATTATTTGTAATTTTTTTGGAACTTTTGAGTTATTTTGAAAACAGCATGCTAGTGTACAAACACGCTTTATTTCTTTGTATTTTCAATGCCGCTTCAAATGTATCAAATTGAGAAAAACATCAATTAAAGCTGCAGTGTGTAGAATTTGGGGTTTTATTTCCTAGCAGATTTTGTAGAAAGTAATTATAATATCCATAAGTACATTTAATTTAGTGCATAATAGCTGATTTTTTTTTTTTTAATTATTATTTTTTTCCTTAGAAAGGGTCTCATATATGTCCATATTTCTGCATATTTTGGACCAAGGCCTAGTGCCGCCATCTTGAAAGTGCCATAGTTGGAATTTCATCAGATGTATTGTTTAAAATTTAGAATTGTTCTTGTCCTTGAAGGCCACTGTAGCTTCTGTTATTATTCGAAAGGGGTGGGGTTTCCCCGAGGAGCGTTGTATTCTAGAACTTTGTAGAACTTTCTTGTTGATGACATATTACACACTGCACCTTTAACTATTGTCTCATAAAATCAAGCATAGCATTTCTATCCATATGAAAATGCATCCATGTTAGTGAATGAGTTGGTCACCTGTATGGCAGCGCGGCGGGCCAGATGAGCTTTAGCTTCACGGATACGTTTTCTGTCTTCATCCTTTTTCTGCTGCTGCTCCAGATGACCTTCCTCCGCTGTTCTCTCCTCCCATTCCTAACAGAGAGACACATACAGTTACTAAAGCAGCAATATAAAGAGAGAGATTAAAAGGGTTGGACTGTTGAAAAACTTAAGTTGAGTCAGCCATTCTGGAGAATGCTTGTTGTGAAGAAAAAATGTTGTTGAAAAAAATACAATCCTCTACCTGTCCGTACTGTGTGTGCTGAAAAATAAATCCAGTGTTAATACACAGCCTAGACTCTGTAAAAAGGTATGTTGCAAGTGTAGTAGCTACGGTGTGGGCCCATTTTGTTTAGATGCCACAGAGCCTGGGCTGTATATCAACACCAGCTTTTTCATCAACGCACACACAATACATGCAGGTAGCAGATCGTGAGGTAATATTCACTGATTTTGACAAGAAGTGATTTTGACAACAAGCGTTCTCCAGAATCACTGACTACACCTTTAAAGGTGCAGTGTGTAATATGACATCATCAAGAAAGTTCTACTAAGTTCTAGAATGCAACGCTCCCTGGGTAACCCCACCCCTTTCGAATAATAACAGAAGCTACAGTGGCCTTCAAGGACAAGAACAATTCTAAATTCTAAACAATGCACCTGATGAAATTCCAACTATGGCACTTTCAAGATGGCGGCACTAGGCCTTGGTCCAAAATATGCAGAAATATGGACATATATGAGACCCTTTCTAAGGAAAAAAATAGTAATTCAAAAAAAATCAGCTATTATGCACTAAATTAAATGTACTTATGGATATTATAATTACTTTCCACAAAATCTGCTAGGAAATAAAACCCAAAATTCTACACACTGCAGGTTTAAAGGATATAAGTCTTCCTGGGTAGAGCTGGTTACCTTTCTCTTAGAGGAGAGGATGTGTCTGAGCGCTGCCTGGCCCGTGTGGCGTCCACTGGCATGACGTCTGAACCAGCGCTGGATAGAGACAGCCGCCTGGTTCACCTGCTGAATGTACCTGTAGACACACACACAGGGACAGACAGCCATGAGTGATCAGGACATTACCATCAACAGAACACACTGTAAAAATGAAATAATGGCACAGTCAGAGTCAATTTCTATCAATCTACACTAATGAACCCCCTTGGGACAATTGTTTGAACTCAAGGTTTCTTTATGTATTGTCCAAACATGTTCATGTATGTTCCAAAGCAGTGAAAGGTCTACGTATATGCTATATTAACTTTTTTTTTTTTTAATCTTGTTGGTACATAAATGTGCTGTATTTTGTGAGATATGCAGCGTAGACACAGAAGAACCAGTGTGTGTACTAATGTATCGTGTTTCATATTTGCCATTTGAAAACACTTGAGTGAGTGAGTGAGTGAGTGAGTGAGTGAGTGAGTGAGTGAGTGAGTGAGTGAGTGAGTGAGTGAGTGAGTGAGTGAGTGAGTGAGTGTGTGAGTGAGTGAGTGAGTGAGTGAGTGAGTGAGTGAGTGAGTGTGTGCGTGCGTGCGTGCGTGCGAGCGTGCCTGTGCGTGTGTGCGTCTGCATGTGTGTGTGTTAGTCCTACCTCTCAGCCTCCTCCTCCGTGGCCTCTCTCCTCCGGCTCAGTCCCGGGCTGCTGCTGCTCTGTGGGGCTGCAGAGGGAGAGTGAACGTTGGAGAAATTCTTCTGGGACTTTGTGACTGAACCGTTCTCCAGAGATGACTCGTCGTTTGCTGTGGCCTTCAGGATGTTACTGCAAGAAACATACACAACAAAAATGTTTCTCCTATACAACCATCTGTAACGGACATTATCACAACATTAGTTTTTTTTTAATACTCTGATCCAAAAATCTCAACTTCTAAAGCACTTACATCAACTAAACTTTCCATAATCATTCTCAGCACTATGCTGAAGGTTATTACAGAAGGATTTGATCATATGTACTACAGTGTAATCACATTCATGTAGATTTTAACTCTGGCTTTATCCAACAGATAGATTATTTGGTTCTTAAAGAGATGTTAATATACACATCATTAATAAAATATTGACAATTTTGCATATTTATTCAAACATTTCTGAAGAAACCTAAAAACAAAAAAGGATTGTCGCCTTAAACATTATAAATGACTGAGATATGTTTCATATCAAAAGTACTTTATTTATGGCCAATAACCTCCTAATTCTTTGTCTTTGCCCTATTAAAATCCCCAAACTGATTCCAGGCACCCCATTAGACAGACAGACAGACAGACAGACAGACAGACAGACAGACAGATAGATAGATAGATAGATAGGACAGACAGACAGACAGACAGACACTTGGTACATACTTGAAGGTGGGCCTCTGGTTGGAGCTCTTAGGCGTGAGCGGCTTCTCTGAGTAGTTGTTGTGTAGGATGGTGGTGACAGAGTTCCCCACTGCGCCCTTGTTGCTCCTGAGACAAACACACAGACACAATGAATTAATGTAGTTCTATTTCTATAATCTGTTGCACTTTATCTATGTATAAGAGCATTTTAAATCGATCTATTTATTCTGTGCATGCTAAGTGCATAATGTCATGGTCTTTTAGCTGTATGATAGCTATCCAGCTACATCTATTTTATTCATCAGTGGGATGTATGTATGAAATGAATGTGTGAATAATTCCTGATACTTTGCAGGGGTCAAAATGAGGCTAATGTGTCTCCTGTGTTGGCAATGGTGATAACAAAGTATTGAGAATGCCAGAGCCATCTTTCTTCACTTCACCCCCCTCAAGGCATTACAGTAACTGATACTGTACAGGCTTTACAAGACAGTCTTCAACACTCAGCCCACACTGGTTTTGTTATTGTCATTTTCTTGGAAGAGATAGTGTCAGTGTCCCAGTGTGTGTGTGTGTGTGTGTGTGTGTGTGTGTGTGTGTGTGTGTGTGTGTGTGTGTGTGTGTGGGTAGATTCCTGTAGGCAGTCTATCAGCGGCTGAGATCAACAGGTATGAAATATGAGAAGCAGGAAGAAAAACCAGAATGAAGCAGTGCAAGAAGTGACCGGGGGTGATGTAGGGCCATTTCTACTCAATGTGGAACCCTGTGTGTGTGTGTGTGTGTGTGTGTGTGTGTGTGTGTGTGTGTGTGTGTGTGTGTGTGTGTGTGTGTGTGTGTGTGTGAGTGAGTCTGTCTGTCTGTCTGTCTGTCTGTGTGCGTGTCTGTGTGCGTGTGTGTACGGTGTGTGAATGAATGAGTGAGTGAGTGAGTGAGTGAGTGAGTGAGTGAGTGAGTGAGTGAGTGAGTGAGTGAGTGTGTCTGTCTGTCTGTCTGTCGTGCTTGCGAATGAGTGAGTGAGTGTGTGTTTGTCTGTCTGTCTGTGTGTGTACCTGTTGTTAGCAGTGAAGGTAGCAGCCAGAGAGATGCCTGTCTCCCTCCTCCTGTGTCCGGTGGGAGAATCCACACTGCCGGT
>CM049411.1:3475000-3487500 GCA_026929865.2 Hyperoplus lanceolatus
AGTGAGTGAGTGAGTGAGTGAGTGAGTGAGTGCATGTGAGAGTGTGTGTGTGTGAGTGAGTGAGTGAGTGAGTGAGTGAGTGAGTGAGTGAGTGAGTGCATGTGAGAGTGTGTTTGTGTGAGAGAGTGAGTGAGTGAGTGAGTGAGTGAGTGAGTGAGTGAGTGAGTGAGTGAGTGAGTGAGTGAGTGAGTGCATGTGAGTGAGTGTGTGTGTGTGTGTCTGTCTTTGTACCTTAAGCTGATGTTGGCCTGCTGGTTAACGTGTGTGGTGCTGTTGGATCTCCTCAGGTTCTTGATGGAGCGGGAGCCACTGAAGCTAGCATCACTCTGGGGATTTAAGAAAAAAGGTTTTATTAATGAGATAGAATAAATGCATGGATCATTACACACTTCGACCATGTCCACACGTACACACACACACACGCGCGCGCACACACACACACACACACACACACACACACACACACACACACACACACACACACACACACACACACACACACACACACACACACACACACACACACACACACACACACACACACACACACACACACACACACACACACACACACACACACACACACACAGGTATTTTAGGGGCGGCAGTGGCGAGGGTGGGTAGGAGGTTCGATCCCCCCGTCTCCCCGCCACATGTCGAAGTGTCCCTGGGCAAGACACTGAACCCCGATAGTTAGCTTAGTTAGCTTAGCACCCTAGTGCTAAGCCTACCCTGCGTGGTAGCTGCTGCTATCGGTGTATGAATGTGTGTGTGACTGGGTGAATGTGTACAAAAACAATGTAAAGCGCTTTGAGTCTGTGATAAACGGAGATACAGCGCTATACAAGTCCATTTACCATTTTGCTAATCATATATTTTGAACACTAAAACCATAGCTTTTTGTAATGCAATTTCTTAAAATAAATGTTTGTTTATATGTGGCGATGGCATTGGTTAGAAGGAGTAAAAACTAAGTCAAGCAATCTGGGAGTGACAATTCCTGATTTGCTCATTCCTGCATCTTGACTGGATTATCTCATAACTCATAAACAATGTGCTGTTGCATTCTGCTGCCGTTACTAAAACACACATGTGGCAAGGTTATGAAATGTGAAAGTCATTTAGGTGAAGGCTTGAAAAACTGCCATTCCCTGCACTGTATTCATTAGTTTTCTGTATCTTTCTGTACATTTTAAACTGTGCAATATTTTTTTCTTAAACTACAAAACCTACTAGTAGTAGCACAGTTAGTTATTAGCCAGTGAAGATATGGTATACGTAAATCCTTATGGTGGAATCATGAAAAAATGTATTTAAAATAATTATAAAAAATAAAACTGGGATGTGCAGTGGTGTAGAGTCTCTGTCCTCTTCACAGCAGACCCGGGTTAGAATCCAGCCCGGGTCGTTCTCGGCATGTCATTCCCCCTCTCTGACACATTTCATCTCTGTCTCTACAATGCTGTCTAATAAAGTAAAAATGCTATAAAAAAAAAAAAAATACTTTCAAAACCGAAATTATTCATTCCCCTTGTAAATTTCGCCAATTTTTGTTCAAATGTTTTTTTTTTTTTTTTAACCTTTATTTATACAGGTAAATCCCATTGAGTCCGAAGACTCTTTTGCAAGGGAGACCTGTTCCCATTTACACGTTACCATTCACACACACATTCATACACCGATAGCAGGCTAACTATCGACATTCACACGAGGCAAGGTGGGTGAAGTGTCTTGCCCAAGGACACAACAACTATGACACAGGTGGCAGGGCGGGGATCGAACCTCCAACCCTTTGATCATCGGCCGACCCGCTCTACCAACTGAGCCACAGTTTTATGTTAATAAAAGCTGAAATGTTTTTATATTATATTATATATATTCTGGGAGAAGCCTGGGTCATTTCCAATCAAGAAAAATCTTGCTGGTTTCATAAAAGTACTGTAACTCTAAGTCAAAATATATATATATATAAAATGTACAAACCAGTGTATTGCGCTTGGCCCTGCCGTCAGTAGCCACAGACACAGACACGGATCTAGAGAAGTATTTCCCTGGTGAGGCGCTGCTGGGTCTTTGTCTCATGTGGAGCTGAGAGCCAGACAGGCTGAGGTCCAGAGCATCTCCTGACATCGCACAGGGCAGGGAGGCCGGGGAGCGGAAAGGATGCATGGTCCTCTGTACAACTGGGAGAGAGAGGGGGAAAGTTAAATCAGGTTTCTTCTTACAGCTAGATTTTTTTTTTCTGGCATTTTCAAGCTTTATTAAACATGCAATATGAGTGTGTAATATGACATCATCAAGAAAGTTCTACAAAGTTCTAGAATGCAACGCTCCCTGGGTAACCCCACCCCTTTAGAATAATAACAGAAGCTACAGTGGCCTTCAAGGACAAGAACAATTCTAAATTTCAAACAATGCACCTGATGACATTCCAACTATGACACTTTCAAGATGGCGGCACTAGGCCTTGGTCCAAAATATGCAGAAATATGGACATATATGAGACCCTTTGTAAGGGAAAAAATAATAATTCAAAACATTTTTTCAGCTATTATACACTAAATTAAATGTACTTATGGATATTATAATTACTTTCTACAAAATCTGCTAGGAAATAAAACCCACAATTCTACACACTGCAGGTTTAAGACAAACTTTACAAAACCGAAATTGAAGCAAAAAAAAAAAAAAAAACACACACACACACATCTGTTACTTCACTTAGATGTGTTAAAACTCTACTTCAGGTCAAACAAAATGCCAAAATGACAGACAGACAGAGATACAGACAGACAGACAGACAGACACACACGCACAGACAGACAGACAGACAGACAGACACACACACACACAGACAGACAGACAGACAGACAGACAATAATGTTTCACTTCAAAACCACTTAGAGGTATAAGTAAAGTATTCAGAGTTGAGAATCATGTTGGTTATAAGGACACAATAGGCCACGCATGCCACTTGCCGTGGGATTTATTTAGCTTGCACAGACCATAATACAGCCTATGGTCCAACCACAACAACAGTGAAAATAACAGGCCACGTTCCCCTGACTGTTTTGTCTCCCAGGGAAACGAACAACAAAACCACTAACTGTGTTTTATTACCACTGGGACGTCCCGACAATCTGAGACAACTGAAATCAGTGCCTCAGAGTTCTGCTTTAACAGTTAAATCAATGCTAAAAACATGTCCGCTGGAATCGCTACAAACAAAAGCTAGTTAATACATGATGATATGAGGTTGTAGCTGCTTGTGTTTAGCCAACCATAACCATTAACACCTTTTCAAAGCAGCTCTCCTAAAACACTGGTAGCGAACAATAGCTGATACACTGTGACACAGGATCCCTACAGCTCTAAGGAGGAAAGATTCCAGACTGTATTACTACCATTACTACTACTGTGGCTCAGGTGGTAGAGCGGGTCGGCCGATGATCAAAGGGTTGGAGGTTCGATCCCCGCCCTGCCACCTGTGTCTTAGTTGTTGTGTCCTTGGGCAAGACACTTCACCCACCTTGCCTCGTGTGAATGTCGATAGTAAGCCTGCTATCGGTGTATGAATGTGTGTGTGAATGGTAACGTAGGAATGGGAACAGGTCTCCCTTGAAAAAGAGTCTTCGGACTCAATGGGATTTACCTGTAGAAATAAAGGTTTAAAAAAAAAAAAAAAAAAAAAAGAAAATTTACCAATTTCCAAATCTTATTCTCAACATGTTTAGACAATTTATCGCCAAAAATTCAGAATTAATGGAATTTAGAATTTGACACCAGTGTACACCTCATGTCTGATAATTTCTCAGTCTTTTGTTAATACAGATATATGTAAGGCTATTTTAAACCTGCAGTGTGTAGAATTTTGGGTTTTATTTCCTAGCAGATTTTGTAGAAAGTAATTATAATATCCATAAGTACATTTAATTTAGTGCATAATAGCTGAACATTTTTTTTTGAATTATTATTTTTTTCCCTTAGAAAGGGTCTCATATATGTCCATATTTCTGCATATTTTGGACCAAGGCCTAGTGCCGCCATCTTGAAAGTGTCATAGTTGGAATGTCATCAGGTGCACTGTTTAAAATTTTGAATTGTTCTTGTCCTTGAAGGCCACTGTAGCTTCTGCTATTATTCTAAAGGGGTGGGGTTACCCAGGGAGCGTTGCATTCTAGAACTTTGTAGAACTTTCTTGATGATGTCATATTACACACTGCACCTTTAAAGGATCCTTTACGATAAATGGATGCAATGCCTTCTAGGAATTTGTAAGGATCATGTCTAGGAACTATGATTTATAAAGTCGTACTGCGCATGTCTGATCATGTCCAAAATAAATGTAGTACATTTAAATACCAAGTAAAGCCCAATGTTTAGATTATATAATTCAATGCATTTGAAGACTTTTTAAGAATTTATGGAAACCCAATATCTGAGTACTTTCAAGACATATGAAAGGTTGATTTAAGTAGTTTGAAGACGAGTTAAGGCATTATTTTTAGATTCAAATTCAATGCCTTTTTTAAGACTTTTTAAGGATGTGTAGGAAGCTAGTGGCAGGTGTACAGTATGTTTGCTGTGGTAACTCATGTTATCATCTTCAAATCTTATCACAAAATCAACAGACTGAAGCAGGAAATGTTTGTTTAATAATAATAATATTATATAATATATAACGTATGAAACAGCAACAGAGCTATACACAGCTAGGATTTATCAACATAAATAGTTGTTATAATAACCTTTCGGTAAACTAAATCAGTCATTAAACCTTTGCTAGCAGTGACTGTATGCTTAGCTTAACCTTATCTGAATGTACAGTAGATTGGGATGTTTACTTTGATGCAAAGTATCGCCATTAAAAACGCGATAACGTTCATTTCAACTGATTTGCTAAATCACCGTTTCAGACGTAACACCCACAGCTCACGTTAACGGTTATATTTCTAGCCATTAAAAAAAGCTAAAAAGACGTTTGCCATCAACTAAAAACAAATATATGTCGCTGAAGGAGCTCATTAAGGATTTGAAATACTTACTTTAAGAGCAGGACGTCGCCATGGCTGTTAAAATGTGTTTTTTCCTCGATTTCACGGTGGTGTTTTGATCCCAAGAAGATACAGAGCAGTGAAAGTGCTGCGACCAAATAACGTGTAACACCATCTCTGTGGCAACAACACTCCAACGGCCGCTGCCCCCTGACGTCTGTGATTGGCGGAGAAAGAACATTGTCGTCTTCATTCGTTGATCTGATTGGCTGAAAGGAACTGTCTGTTTAAAGTGAACATTCCAATGGGCGGGGCATTCCACACAAACGGTTTGGTTGAGTTTGCACTGAATGATGCTGATGGCACATTGACTACATTTCATGATCATTTTCCAAGTTATCAATATTTTTGAGATATGAAAATATACAAATATTGATTATGGTTTATTTTACTTTGAAAATTATGTATTGTTTGTCACTTATTAAAGTTAAAATATGTTTAAAAATTTATGGGAAATAGGTAGGGTGCTAAAACAAATGTCCCATTCTTTCACAATTGATTTATTGATTGATTTAACATTACAGATTCAACGTAACATAACAATAGAATACACTTTCTTAGCATTTGAAACCTTAAACAAATAAAAACATCTCAATAGTAGGCCTAAACATTTACAATTTCTACATCATAGAAAGAAAGGAATTTTAGATCAGAATGTGCTTGTCATATGGAATGCATTAAGACAGTGAGTCCTCATTCAGACATCCAGTCAGTGTTATATCCACACACACACACACACACAATGGAAATCATATAAAAGTGTCAGATCAGCAATAAAATATAAAAAAAGTGCGGAGTCATAAGTCAACAGTCAAAAGTGCAAACAACGCTAAAATCAGGAATGTTCTCGGTCAACTTTTTAAACTTGAGATTATGTTCCATTATATTTTAAAGTTTATACATGTGTCCCTTGGAATGCCTGGCCGGGAAAATATGCATTTCCTTGACAAAAAAATGTGTTTTAGTTTTTTTTTTAAACAAATTTGGGAGATTTTTCAGTTTTTTTTCTGGCAATTTTACAACTTAAATCTTGAAGAAAAAAAATCCAAATATGCAATGAAATGGTGATTTGAATTATTGAATGTTTAAGACCTGTCCGCATGAGAAAAGAAATACCACAAGATCGTAAATAACAGGCTAAACTTGATGAGTTACCTAGAATGTAAAACTATATTCAAATATTCCTGCAAGATCCAAAATTTGTGGCTAATATCATGAATAAAAACATTTAAAAAACTTCCCCCTTCTATTATTTTTCCACAAAAGGCACCCTGGATATACCACACAATTAAATCACATACAATAATGTGTACAAGTCAAGATACATGTATACAGCCCCGGGAAAAAATTAAGAGACCAGTCTGGATTCGTCTTCAACTTCATCTCTACATTCCTTATTGAAAATGCTCTTTAATGACAATTTGGTGAAAATGTTGTCAGTAGTTTATATTATAAAACCAAAAATGTTCATTCTACTCAAACATATGACTGTAAATAGTAACACAAGAGACACTGAACATTTGGATTAGTTTCTTCATGTTTTCCAGAGCTGTATGTATCTCTCTGTCAAATTGGTTTTATCTTTTCTTAAACTCGACGGCCGCCTTCCAAACGTCCGCCCCGTGTCCCAGCGTGATGCCGTCCGATAGAGAGTCCAGCTCGAGGAGAGGGGGAACTTTCTTCTGCTCCAAATGGATCTCTAAGGTGGACCGGATACTGTAGACAGGGAGGGAGGGAAAAAATGAATGAATGAATTTGAGCTTTTCTGTATTCATTGTGTCACATTAAAAAAAGTGCTCCGAGGAACTTTCAGTGTGTGTTCATTTTCAGCACCTCCTTTGGGAAAAAGCAGTAGTGTTTTTACTACGCCAGCTGTTGTCTCCTGGGTGAGCGTATACCCATGACGAAGGCATTAAGAAAAACTATATAAAAACAGCATTCTTTTACACTGATGGTCTCGTTTGCTGTTACATGTCATGTATGATCATCAGAGGAAAAATTAAACTGTTTTAGAAATATTTTAAAGTTCCTCGTAGCACCTTTAAATCACAATTCCACTATGGTACAGCTCATTGTCTATCTGTAGTTGTGTTGCAAACATATTTCTATGCACAAAAAATCGAGCACAAAGCGTTGTTATATCAACTAACATTGGTAGCAATAGCCAACCCAACGTCTGTCTGTCTGTCTGTCTGTCTGTCTATCCATCTATCTATCTATCTATCCATCCATCCATCCATTGTTCTTTTTTTACCATAGGCATTCCCATTCACTCCTCTGTCCAGATGCTGTTTCAATACATTTGACTTGCTGCCTCCTAAGCTGCTTTTCCACTGACAGATGGAGGGGTCACAAGTCGGCCCTCGATTTCAAAAGGCTTATAACACCCCCCCCCCACCACCACCACCACCACCCCCCTCCACACACACACACACACACACACACACACACACACACACACACACACACCCACCCCCACACACCCCCCCCCCCCCCCCCCCCCCCCCCCCCCCCCCCCCACCCCTCAGACCCCCACACTTTACTGTGATTAAAGCTATAGCCTAAGGGATCAATGGATTCCTTTAGACTTGGGGTGGTAAGGCTTCCAAGTGACAATAGGCACACTTCTAACACCCACAGAAAAGCACAGAACACACTATTGTTGTTCCCTAAAAACACTAACACCTATTGGGTCACCCTGGAAGTAAAAATGTCAATAATGCTAATGTTTGGGGATTGTTTTTTTTTCTTTTTTCCTCGACCATTTGGTGCATCTCTCCCCCTCCTCCTCCAACTCACACATGGTGAATTAGTTTGTGTTTTTACTGGGGAATTCTTTTCCTTAATTTTCTTCATTTATCCTCGAAAGATCACTTGAGGAGTGAGTGACCCTCATTTACAATGATGTCGAGTAAAATGACAATGCACACACAAAACACAATGCAAGCTCACAAAGAGACAAGAACTATTAAAACAGATCAAATGGGTGAAGCAGAACAATAGTCTAATTAAAACAGTTACAGGTGGAGTGGGGCTGATTCAAAATAATATGTTTAAATTGGTTAACGGATATGGAAGGGAAGATTGAGGGAAGACAGAGGGAAGAAAAACCTCATTCATTATATTATAATAGTGATTTTATAATGATAGAACGCCGGTTCTGTATGGGTGAAGTACCGTATTCTCCGCACTATAAGCCGCACTGGACTATAAGCCGCAGGTGTTTTAATGTTTAATTACCATATGTAAGAGTTCGTGCACAGAGGGGATTGTCGGGAAAGAGATGGCTGCTTGAGGAAGCTCCCATTTATTAACATTTCAACAAACAAGTTGCATATTTGCATAACGTATTCAAGTGTTACCATTTAGAGCAATAGCAGCTAGTAGCTACAGAACATGTACTGTGCTGTGTAATAACAGGGACGAAAAATGGGGAAAAAGTCGCGGCTGATAGTCTGAAAATTACGGTATTCCTTTAACGATGATAGTAAAATGTTGTTCTTACCCCCAGTGTGGTTGGTAGCTGTCGTCGGGGACGGCGGTGTTTGTTTTCAGCAGAAGGATTTCATGAAGCTCCAGAGAGAATGAGTCAACATCTGTGGCAGCGAGGAAAATCTTCAACTCTTTCTTCTCCTCGTTAGAAAGTCTCTGTTGAAACTGTGAGGGAAGCCTTTGAAACGGGTCCTAAACACACAACAAAAGATCATAATAGTGTCCAAAGATTTTACACAACAGATTTTGGATACAGACTTATTTTCATTTTATAAATAGAAAAAATTCTATGTACAGGTCTTAAAAATGCATTTTTGGCATGTTTTTAAGAAGAAAATATTAATAATTCTTCTACAATGAACAACATTTGACCAAATCCTTCTGTAATAACCATCAGAATAGTGCTAAGAATGATTATGGAAAGTTTAGTTGAGTATTGAAAAAAACTAATGTTGAGATAATGTCTGTTAAAGATGGTTGTATAGGAGAAATATACAGACGCAAACAGACAAGGTTTAGTCAAATAAACACCTGAATGTACATGTTGGACCTTTTGATTTATACTAGTATGAAGAACTAGTATGACATGTTATGGAAGCAAAATAGACCAGTGCTTTAAAAATCAATGTTCTTGTCTGCAGTATCTCTCCCTTATTAATGCAATACAATACAAATACAGCTCTGGAAGATGTTAAGAGACCACTCCAAATGTTCAGTGTCTCTTGTTTTACTATTTATAGGCATATGTTTGAGTAGAATGAACATCTTGGTTTTACAATATAAACTACTGACAACATTTTCTACCAAATTAACAATAATTTTTTTTTGTCATTAAAGAGCATTTTCAATAAGTTATGTAGAGATGAAGATTTAAGAAAAATCCAGACTGGTCTCTTCATTTTTTCCAGAGCTGTATATATAAAAATGTGCGTGCTTTGAAGCTGAAGGCTGCAGTGGACACAGCATTCCTCAGGTTTTTATTGGGGTCAAACGGTCGGCGCCTGGCGGGTGAGACGGCACACTTTCAATGGATTAGGTCCCGGAGAGTTTAGCCCTCGGTGGTGTAAGGGTTCACCCACGGGCAGCCGCAGGGGTCAAGAGGGAAAGTAATGACTCGTAAACCAGTGATGGGTGTGTGTGTGTGTATGTATGTATGTATGGGGGGGAGGTTCTTATTGCTCTTTTACAGCTTTAAAGGACCTTAAAGCTATAGTGCGTAACTATTTTCATATAAATTAATTTTGGTTACATTCAAGCCATCGACCAAATGAGTTGACACAAAGTTGATTATTAAGCCTATTATCAGCTCCACAAAACTCTCTCTGTATTTCTCAGTATGGCAGCGTTTACAAACTGGTGTCCCCCCCCCCCCCCCCGACACTGGTGCAGGAGCTCAGAAAAATCCCCAAGAAGAGCCCAAGAAATGTTTCAGTTGTTGATTCTACTGCTAAGAAAAAAAACCTGGACGTACAGCAGAAGGTGTAAAACCCATGCACCATCACTGAAGGCTTTACCTCATGTACATTTCACTGACAGTGTTGTTGTAATTACTCAGAATTCCTCATGGGGGGGCGACAGAAGTTACGCACTATAGCTTTAAAAGGACCTTAATGTGTGCAGTGCTTAACTATAGGTATGACATATTGTATTATATCCAACCCATCCAACAAGCCCCTGTAATATTACTGAGTGTATTTGTACTCACTTGTTTTCTGTTCAGTATGAGCTCAGACTTCCAACAGGTGAGGAGCTGCCAGGTGAAGATGCTGTGCTCCAGTCTGCTCTCTCCAAGAGACTTTAAAGAACAATTAATCAAATAAGGTTCAATATTTATAAAGCTACTAATACTTCAACTTTTCAAATGCATTTTTTTTTTTAACGGTGGTTTAGCTATGTTAACTGTGAGATTGTACATGAACATTAGTTAATGGGTTTGTACATTTACTTTCTTAAAAGATGTACAGGGGCCATGTGTAGTAACTTGTATGTGACGGTTTTGGGATATATTATATATCAGATTTTTTGTCACGTATATTTCATAACAGCAGCTATTGTTGTGACTTAAATTTTCTTGTGTGTAGCATTTTCTTCTTTTTGTGTGTTACATTATTGAAGGGAGACAGACATTTACGTATTTCACTGCCAACGGAAGCCCCTGGATTTTTTGTATGCTGTATGGCAAATATACACAAACTTGAACTAGTATAGTACCTCTCTGACAGTGTTGGTTATCTGCTGTCCCATGTGCAGTGAGTGAGTGAGGTACAGCATCAGCTGACTGTGAGCCTCTCCTCCTGTTTTACCCAGAAACCTCAGGCCTGTCTCCACCACGTGCAGCGCGTCACACACGTCTGTGAACGATCGCAGAGACGTCCTCATAGCACTGCTCACTGAACCCTTTAGAGGCTCCTGAAGCAAAGACCGAAACAATGTTTTTAGTATTCAATTCAATTTATTAGGTGGGAGAAATCTATAAATAAATAGATTATACGTTGTGTTAAAGCTGCAGTGTGTAGAATTTTGGGTTTTATTTCCTAGCAGATTTTGTAGAAAGTAATTATAATATCCATAAGTACATTTAATTTAGTGCATAATAGCTGAAAAAATGTTTTTAATTATTATTTTTTCCCTTAGAAAGGGTCTCATACATGTCCATATTTCTGCATATTTTGGTCCAAGGCCTAGTGCCGCCATCTTGAAAGTGTCATAGTTGGAGTGTCATCAGGTGCATTGTTTGAAATTTAGAATTGTTCTTGTCCTTGAAGGCCACTGTAGCGTCTGTTATTATTCGAAAGGGGTGGGGTTACCCAGGGAGCGTTGCATTCTAGAACTTTGTAGAACTTTCTTGATGATGTCATATTACACACTGCACCTTTAATACAAGTGATATGCAAAAAAACATGCCCGCACGCACGCACAAACATACACTCTCAGTCAGTCAGTCAGTCAGTCAGTCAGTCACTCATTTTCAAAATTGTATAGTTTTTTTTATATTCTGTCTTTCTGGACATGCCTTGTTGTTATGGCATGGTTTTTTTTGCCTTTAGAGGCTCCTGAAACACAGATTTTTTTTAGCATGGCAACGAGGGCAGCAGTGTCTACTACATAGTACTTTTACTATTTTTAGAGGCTCCTAAAGCATGGACAGATTTTTTTTTAGTATTTCATTAAATACATTAGATGGGAGGAATCTATAGATACAAAAATTGTACATGTTGTTAATACAAGGGAGTGAGTGAGTGAGTGAGTGAGTGAGTGAGTGAGTGAGTGAGTGAGTGAGTGAGTGAGTGAGTGAGTGAGTGAGTGAGTGAGTGAGTGAGTGAGTGAGTGTGTGTGTGTGACTGACTGACTGACTAACTGATTTACACACATGAAAAATACTACATTTTTAATTTTATTACAAATTAATTTCCAAAGCAAGATTTCAGACCTCTCATTGGCATTTTTTCCGCCCCAATCCCCCTGCTAGTTTCCTCCCCTGCAGTGTGTACACTCTAGGCCTGGCATTAGTCAGTTCCACATTATAACTTTAGCAGTGTGTGTGTGTGTGTGTGTGTGTGTGTGTGTGTGTGTGTGTGTGTAGCATTAGTCCGTTCCACATTATAACTTTAGCACCGTGAAGTGAAGTCCTTACCTGATGGATCTTTGCTCTGACATCAGACAGAACTACAGAGAAATCCTGCAAGTGTCTGTTCAAGTACTTAGATGTGTCCTGGGGAAAAAAACAGTGAATTTGAATTAGCAGAACATTTCAAATTACATACACAGTATCGAGTGACATTTTATTTCCTTCCGCTTGATTTTATGAAGCCTTTGATGGTTTTGAGTTTGAAGGATTTTTTTTTGGCGTTTTTATGCTTTATTAGACAGAGGTGAAATGGGGCAGAGAGGGGGAATGACATGCAGAGAACGACCCGGGCTGGATTCTAACCCGGGTCTGCTGTGGAGAGGACA
>CM049411.1:3492500-3542500 GCA_026929865.2 Hyperoplus lanceolatus
TACCTTGTTGAGGAACAGTGTGAGCAGTGGTGACTTGCTGCGTCCCTGTGATTCTCCCACCAGCTGAGTGAATCTCTCCAGGGTGACCGTCTCAGGCAAAGCCCAGAACGATGACCTGTGAGTGGGGCAGTCTGCGGGGAGGGACAGCCTGGTCCCTGGATCCCCCAGCAGAAGGGTCATGATGGGGCTTCCAGACAGGCCATCGTCTGCCCCGATACTCTCCTGAGCTACTGAGAGGTTCCTCCTCAGATCCTGAAACAAAAATAGCGTCAAAATATTCGGGACATTATTTAATTTTTTTTCATTAACTTTTATTCATATAATCGAGAGATCAATTGAGGGGTGTGTGTGTTTTTGTGTGTGTGTGTGTGTGTGTCTACGTGTGTGTGTGTACGTGTGTGTGTGTGTGTGTGTGTGTGTGTGTGTGTGTGTGTGTGTGTGTGTGTGTGTGTGTGTGTGTAACAAAACTGGTGTCAATATATTCTGGAAAAGTAACATATACAGTACAGTACAAACCTGTAAGCTATCTGTGGATTTAACTTGGATAATATAATGTCTAGTATTTAACGTTTACAGCAAGGTACTGTAAGGTTCAACACAATGCAAGAAAAGAGTATTTTCTAATAACCCTCATTATACTGGTCTCAAAGAGTTACTTCCACAAATTTGCTGAAGTTAAACTTTATTTTTATGCCTTTAAGATTATTTATTTTTAACTTTATGTTAAAGCTGGGGTGGAGAATTTGGGGAGAAAATAGCAGTTGGGATCCACTTCTGTTTGGTCCCTCCCCTATGGTCCCTCCCTGACACGCACTACACCAAGGTAGTGGATCATGAGGAGATATTCCTTACTTGAAGCACTGGGTTGATGGCCGCCTCACAGACTTGCTTCTCCCACTGTTGACGCCCTTGTCTGGATGAGAGATCATGTCTTCCACCTTTGAGAAAAAATTCAGCAGAGTAAATGTTAGTGACATGTTGAGAGAAATTTTGCAGATTCAATACACAGGTCCCAACGTTGTAAAATATCACAACTATAACTGTCTGTGGCAATTATAGCATGGTCGGGTTTTGCATTTAGATGGTGTTTGCAACAAGGTGTATTTGCATTGGAAGGAGGCAGGTCTCTCTTTGGAATGAAAGAACACTTCCCGCTGATATAAATAAATAAAACCAAACTATGCTGAAACACCTTTATACAAGGGATAATGTAGAGCGAACGGGTCACTCGCGAGAAATAAAGACCGACAAGCTGAAGCAAGGAGCCTGACGAGCAGCATTACATGTTGAAAAAGTATTCAATTGTTTTCTGAAGGAGTAGTAGCCCTAACTGACTGATTGTGGACGTCTATCCATCAAAACTATGACATAGGTCCTTAGCAACGGCCACTTGACAGCGGTCTGTCTTGCTGGAAATAACAGACCTGTATAATGCCGTGATTGCACTCAGGATTATTTTTTTTTTTTAGATATTTTTTTTGGCATTTTCAAGCTTTATTAGACAGTACAGAGTTGAAATGGGGAGACAGAGAGAGACAGAGAGAGAGAGAGAGACAGAGAGAGAGAGAGAGAGAGAGAGAGAGGGGGGATGACATGCAGTAAAGGTCCACGAGTCGGATTCGAACCCGCGACAACTGCAACGAAGGCCGGAGCCAATATGGTACACGCTCTATCCACTGCACCATTCGCTTTTAAATGTCTTCGAATGTGTTTTATGTATTTTAATCTTGCCCCTGTAAAGCACTTTGAATTGTGCTATATAAATAAATTTGCCTTGCCTTGCCTTGCCTTGCCTTACACCACCGGAGCGCCCGACACAGGATTTCTAAGTGCCATGTAAAATAGAGTGATACTCACCTCTTGTGTATTTAGCGCAGGTATTGAGGATCAGATGAACAGTCACCGCCGTGTCGTCCATGTTTGTGTCGAGTGTCTTCCCCAGCACACGCAGGTCTGTCTCCAGGTGAGTCCACAGGAACCCGGACACATCAGCAGGTCTGGGGTGGATCATATCACCCACTGCCTACAACAGCAGAATACAAATATGAATAAAGTGTCTGGGTGTGTGTGTGTGTGTGTGTGTGTGTGTGTGTGTTTGTGTGTGTGTGTGTGTTTGTGTGTGTGTGTCTGTCTGTCTGTCTGTCTGTCTATCTATCTAGCTAGCTAGCTATCTATTTATCTATTTATCTATCTATCTATCTATCTATCTATCTATCTATCTATAGTATAGTTAGTTAGTTAGATTTCATTTAAGATGTTTAAAGGCGGAGTCAGCACCCCGTTTGGACAAAAGCAGTAGTGTCTTTACTATGCCAGCTGTTGTTCCTGGGTGAGCGTATACCCATGACAAAGGCATTAAGAAAAACTATATAAAAACAGCATTCTTTGCACTGATGGTCTCGTTTGCTGTTACATGTACTTTATGATTATCAGAGGAAAAATGAGACTGTTTCAGAAATATTTGAAATATTAAAAAGTTATTTGTAGCACCTCTATAGAGCTGCAACGATTAATCGACAAATCAATTATTAATTGATCATTAAAATAATCGGCAACTATTTTGATAATCGATTAATCGTTTCGAATAATTTTTTAATAAAAACTGTCCAAATTCTCTGATTTCAGCTTCTCAAATGTGAATATTTTCTGGTTTCTTTAATCCTATTATGACAATAAACTGAAATATCTGTGTGTTTTGGACATAAAAATACATTTGAGGAAGTCAACATGGGCTTTGGAAAATTTATCAACATTTTTCACCATTTTCTGACATTTTACGGACCAAAACACTAATCGATTAATAATCGATTAATCGAGAAAATAATCGACAGATTAATCGATTATCAAAATAATTTTTAGTTGCAGCCCTACACCTCTAAAAAGGAATAAAGGATAATATAAAGGCTATGTACGTATATTTATGTGAATTCTCACCCTTTCGTTCCTGACAGCTCCCTGCAGCATGGCGAGGTGTGTGATCATTCTGAGCACAGAGCACTGAGCCACAGTCATCTGTCTCTCCGGAGCCTCAGACCTCCGATGAGCTTCCCCCAATATGTGTCCTGTCCGGGTCTGATCTCGGTTACTGTACACACACACACGCACGCACGCACACACACACACACACACACACACACACACACACACACACACACACACACACACACACACACACACACACACACACACACACACACACACACACACAGGTGAATAGGGAAACATTTGTACCTTATACATATCATCGTACAATTTTACTAGTTGATTACTGGCGATTAAAACAATACTTTTTTGTGTTACAATTTTTTCCAGAAATGTTTGATCAAATATGCAAATGTATCATATATCTAACTAAATTTTTCATCTCTTTAAAAACCAAGAATCTAGATGTTTGATAAATTAAAACCATACTGTGTAGTGTGTAGAGGTCTTACTAAAGCATCTTCAGCATGTTTTTAAGAACAAAATATATCATAAATCAGACAATTAAACCTGCAGTGTGTAGAATTTTGGGTTTTATTTCCTAGCAAATTTTGTAGAAAGTAATTATAATATCCATAAGTACGTTTAATTTAGTGCATAATAGCTGAAAAAAATGGTTTGAATTATTTTTTTTTCCCTTAGAAAGGGTCTCATATATGTCCATATTTCTGCATATCTTGGACCAAGGCCTAGTGCCGCCATCTTGAAAGTGTCATAGTTGGAATGTCATCAGGTGCATTGTTTAAAATTTAGAATTGTTCTTGTCCTTGAAGGCCACTGTAGCTTCTGTTATTATTCTAAAGGGTTGGGGTTACCCAGGGAGCGTTGCATTCTAGAACTTTGTAGAACTTTCTTGATGATGTCATATTACACACTGCACCTATAACAACATATGAACAAATCCTTCAGTAATAACCTTCAGAATAGTGTTATTTAAGCTGATTTGTACCTTTGTCCTGTGTCTGCGGTAAATCCAGCGACTGGTTTGTAATTCTCGCCTCCGACTGGAATTCCACAGTCCAAACATTTTGATACCATCACCACTTTACCGCACTGTGGGGCAATATAGATATAGACGCACAAAAAGTTAAATTTATTCATATTATCTACATTGACAAAATCTGAAATCTGAAATAATTTTGGGGCATTATGGAAAAAAAGGAGCAAGGGGACAGATATTTTAACTGTTTTTTTTGTTTTTTTATCAAAGTTGAAGTCGGATATTCTCTGAAAAACAATTTGAATCTTCTCCGACAAATACTTTTCCAATTTAAAATTTTCAAAGTTATTTCATAGATTAGGAATCGAAATAAACTTTAAAAAAAATACTTTAATGCAAAGGCTTTAGTAAAAAAAACAGCACCTACATTTCCCACTGAGCATGGATGTCCGTTGGCGCAATCTGTGAATGAAATAAAATATAATACATTTATTCTGATGAATTCAGAAGTGACAGAGAATAAGCTGAACCTGTATGATGTCAAATACTTACAGTAAATTTGGTTCTTCTCTTTATTCAACCACTGTCTCATTTCACTTAAATGGTCATCGGCCATGGTGGGCAGGAAATAGTTCTGTGAGGAAAACAGTAAATGGATCAGATGTTAATGTATTTACAGAAGCTATGGTGGTCTTCGTTCATTCCCTTTATACACTCACTGCACCTACACATGGATTTTGATGTCGGACTACTCGTGCTCTTACGTCAGCTGAACTCAAGCTTTTTTTAGGTTTGCACTTCCATAACGTTGAGGGACTGAATGCAGCTTAAAAAACATTACAAGTAAATGACATGCAGGGATTTAGTATGTTTCCTTCGATTGGGACGTAGGTTGTATTGAGTTACATTGTGATGTGTTCAAGCGCTGTTCAGTAAAAATAGAAACCTTCATGGTGATAAATTCAATGTAATGTTAGGCCAGAAACGAAAACAAATAGGAGTTGATAATACTGTGTACTGGGGGAGAATTTGGGGAAAGTTTATAGGGCTCAATCACTTATAAAACTGTTTTCTCGACATGATGAAATTATGAAGAGAAGACACACCATTATGTGCAAAAATCAGCGGCGTGCTGCTAATTGCTGTAGATAACATTAATCAAATCATACATTATAAGAATCATCATACTGTGACATTTTGCGGCTGTGAGGCGATTTGGTGCAGAGGAATCAGGAGAGTGTTTCCACTGAGCAACACAGAGTCAAGATGAACCAGCAGCTCCATGACTGTCTGTCTCTGAGCTGATTGGCTGCTGCTGACAGCTAAGGTCCGCCCTCCGATCTGATTGGACAGGAGACCGATGCAGAAATCCCTGAACGCTTCTGATTGGATGGTTTTCAAAAGCTCTGCCAGTCTCGCCAACTCCTGGAAAGTCATAAAAAAAAAGTTGTGTTGAAAATGAGAAAGTACATTTACAATAGCTACAATTTTACATGTGAAATCGTAGCAGCCAAAAATGTAATAATGGCCGTTAATGTTATATTTTTTTATAATATAACTCTCTTCTTGGTATTTTTCTGAGCTCCTGCACCAGTGTTGCGGGGAAGGGAGACACCAGTTTGTAAACGCTGCCATACTGAGGAATACAGAGAGAGTTTTGTGGAGCTGATAGGGCTTAATCAACTTTGTGTTGACTTGCTTGGCGATGGCTTGAATGTGACCAACATTCATATACAGTATATGAAAAAGTTACGCACTTTAGCTTTAAGACTCACTTTCATCGTATGCCTTTTACTAACCATTGGCTTTGTTGTATTATTTTACCATGTTTTCTATATCGTTGTATTGGATCTTGTTTATGTGTTGTTATTTAGAAAATTAGTTTCAAAATTTTAAAGAAAGATGAATACGTTATTGGCCATAATAACATGCTAAGGCACTTTGATTTTTGCTTTTATTACATTAAAAACTTGAAATGTATTAAGTTATCGCCAGTATTACGCACTATAGCTTTAAAAAAGAAAGATGAATACGTTATTGGCCATTATAACATGCTCAAGACACTTTGATTGAGACCTGTGGGGCGGGCAGTGTCTGGGCCTCAGCTGATCTGTAGCAGCAGGTGACCTGTCTGAACACGGCCAGAGCCACCAGGCTGATCTGGGATCCTTTCAGCTTCTACAGACAGACAGACAGACAGACAGACAGACAGACAGACAGACAGACAGAGGGAAAAGGAAATGATTATGTCCCTGTGATAAAAAAAAAACCCCAACTGGGTCTATTATGTATATTGTGAGAGCGATAATTTTTTTTTATGTACAAAATGTTGTCAAAATACTTTGCTTATTGACATGCCTGTATAAAAACTAAATCTCTTTGCAATAAAAGTATATAAGAAAATAAAAAATAAAAATTAAGTTAAAGACAGGATGTTAGTTCACCAAAGCAATAAGAAAGAGTTTGTAAAACTGGACATTTTTAACAGGCTAATTACTGTTTTTTTCTTAAAGGTGCAGTGTGTAATATGACATCATCAAGAAAGTTCTAGAATGCAACGCTCCCTGGGTAACCACAACCCTTTAGAATAATAACAGAAGCTACAGTGGCCTTCAAGGACAAGAACAATTCTACATTATAAACAATGCACCTGATGACATTCCAAAAACATGGATGCCTCCATAAGACTTGCCTGCTCAATGTACAAAATGTAATATTAATATTTGTAATTCTCCGCTCAGGAGGATAATTCAGATTATTGGCAGAGGTGATTTTACACCAATGAGGACATATTTATGAATGAGGATATTGATTTGAGCTAATACATTACTTAAAATGTTACACAGTGTCCCTTTAAGGATCAAGACAGTAACTAGAGTAATGTCTTTGTAAGTATGTTATGAATCACTTCACATCGGGCCAATTAGACGTTTCCAACCTCCTAATGACCTCTTGTGGTCATTAGTAGGTATGACAGTGTCTTTAAATAACACTGAAACAGGATCAATAATCAGCAATAAACTAAACCTTATTGATTCTTAGCTCTGACCTTTATTTCCGTCTTGAAAGCGTCTGACTTGTTTTCCACTAGAACTCGAGCCACTGCGTCTCTCATGGCTCTGTACGACGGTCCACAGCACAGGAACTGGTCTATGTTAGCAGGAATCATCCTCTGGAGGACACAAAGAAAGAAAGAAAGAAAGAAAGAAAGAAAGAAAGAAAGAAAGAAAGAAAGAAAGAAAGAAAGAAAGAAAGAAAGAAAGAAAGAAAGAAAGAAAGAAAGAAAGATATTAATGTTTCACTGTTTGTTTTCCTTCTGAATAAAGATATCAAAGTTATACACATTATAAAAGAGAGCAACAAGAATTAATAACGTTGGATATCAACATTTAATAAGAGGTGGGACTTGATAGGTTTTTGCTGGCTCTTTCTTATGAAACTATTTTCATGTATGCTGTTTGAGACTTTGTTACCAATTTATGCTTATTTTTTGATAAATGTATGCTATGTATTTGACTTTTTTTCAGACTCTGCATATTATATTCTACTGCATTGTTCAAATGTTCTGTTTTTTTAATTGGAAAAAAGCATCTAATAATTTTTTATTAAGGGCCTGTGTCCACCAAACGCGTTTTTTTCAAGGCGTAGCGCTCCTTGCGGTCTTTTCACTACGCTGTGTGTGTGCACCAACGGCTGGCCATTCCATAAAATACAAACATTTGCTCTTCATAACAGGGGACAGTGGAAACAAGTTTTACAATGATTTTTTCTCTCTTTCTTCTGTGTGTGTGTTTGCGTGTGTGTGGTGTGTGTGTGTGTGTGTGTGTGTGTGTGTGTGTGTGTGTGTGTGTGTGTGTGTGTGTGTGTGTGTGTGTGTGTGTGTAACATACCTGTTGTGTAACTAGATCTGGGGGGAAGATCCACCTCCATTTCGGGCTGTTCAGTAGACTCAGTATTCTGTCTAAGCCCGAGAGTCTGTGTAGCGCTCTGAGCAGATACACTCTGTGCCAGCCGTTACCACAGTACTCACACACTGCCTTCACCTGCTGTAGGAAGAGAGAGTCACCCGGCGTGTGTCTGCCTGGATTACAGGAGAGAAAAATATAGCAATTTAACAAGGTGGGTTAATTCATTTATAAGCATGAATATGAAGGTGTATAAGGGTCACTGTGCAACAACAACAGCAAAAAACAGAGCCAGGGTACATTATTATGAAACTCACAATTTCAACACCACCACCGGTATGACTAAAGCGCTTTGAGACCTTAGGGAATAAAGCGCTATATAAATCCAATCCATTATTATTATTATTATTATTATTATTATTATTATTATTATTATTATTATTATTATTATTATTATTATTATTATTATTATTATTATTATTAATTGCTGAGAATATCTGACTTTGATGTTGAATTTAGCATTTTTTTCTCAGAATAATACCCCCATCCCTCCTGTTTTTTTGTGCCCTAACACGCCATTGTTTTCTGTAAATTTAGTCAAAGTCATTACACAACGTCGATTGTTCTTTTCATGTAAGAAAAAAAAAAGAAAACATCATGGCAACACCTGGAATTCTGTACAGTACTCATTTTTTGTCCCCCCCCCAAAAAATAAAAACTAATATTAAATTAAATAATTAAAAAAATTCAATTAAAATTCGATTAAAATGTAAGGTTAAAATAATAAAATAAATAAAACATAAAAAATTAAAATAAAATTAAAATAAAATAAAATGCTTCCCCACCCTGCTGTGGCTCCTCCCTCAGCAGTGCAGCAGCATGACTGAGACAGACTCTCAGTCTGGCCGTGTCCAGGAGGAACTCTGCCGGGTCGTCATGACGATCAGCGGTTTGTTTACGAGCCATTCTGCTCAGGAAACATGTCTCTGTCTGTCTCTCTGTCTGTCTCTCTGTCTGTCTCTCTGTCTGATCACCCTCATCCCTCGCTTCACTGCTATACAGAGAGTCCTGGGGAGAGAGGGAGAGAAAGAGGGATGGATGGATGGATGGATGGATGGATGGATGGATAGAGAGGGAGATGGATTGATAGATAGACAGACGGACGGACAGACAGACAGACAGACAGACAGACAGACAGACAGACAGACAGACAGACAGACAGACAGACAGACAGACAGATAGATAGATGGAGAGAGAGAGAGAGGGATGGATGGAGGAAGGGAGGGAGGGAGGGAGAGAGAGAGAGAGAGATAATATATGTAACTATTAGTGATGGAATTTGGGTTGGATCATAGACACAAAAAATTAGGTAGCTACGAGAAACTTTTAAATATTTATAAAATAGTCTAATCAATAATAGTCTGATCATCATAAATTACATGTAACAGCAAATGAGACCATCAGTTCAAAGAATGCTATTTTAATATAGTTTCTCTTAATCTAAAAAAAGACAAGGACACCAAATATAACATAGCAGAAATAATGATTATGAATGATCTTCTGAAACAAGTTTTTACATTTTATAAATCCTGTCTGGAGCGCACAAGTTACAACCGGATGTACTAGGGTATCTGTGTAGTAGTCCTTATTGGCAGACTCATGGTCCATATACAACACACACAATAAATAAAGACATAAACACAATAATATATTAAAAAAGAAACATCACAACAGAGATTTGTACCAGAGCTTCCATAAGGAAGACTGGTATCGCACACAACTACATGCAGGATTCACCAGCATCTGCACAAGACTGTTCTTGCAATCGTTTAGGCGGAGAATAAATCTGTACATTATGTGTCTCAAGAGAGCTTCAAAGGTGTAAACATTAATACTGCAGCAACAATTGACTGGCACTAGTAGATCTGGGCTTTTTCAACAGGATCCTCATGGCATCGTTATAGGCCACTCGAAGTTTCTGTAAACTTGCTCTCTTGTACTTACACCAAAATGAAGCGGTATACAAGGGAGTACAATAGGTTCTAAATAGTTTGATTTTTTCGTCATCAGAGCACATATGAAATTTTCTGTGCATTTCTCAGCATGCTGCATTTGACAACATGAATGGGGACATCCTTAATCTCTTTCGACCATGCTAAAATATCAGGGAATTACAGTATGGAGATTGAAACGCAGCCAGTGTTTATGCAAAAAAAGCTCAGAGTGAAGTGTTAAGTGTTTTACCTGGAAGCAGTTGACAAACAGCAGGTAGAGTTCTGTCCTGTCCTCTTTCAGGAGAAGCTTTTCCTCCAGATTCCTCAGGTAGGTCTGGATATGAGTCTTCACCTGCTCAAAACTGACAGATACACAGCGGCTTACAAACATGCTGCTTTTAGAGCGGTGTTATTTAATGTATTATGCCTTTTGTATAGCCTTACAACTATGCTATAGTTCCTTAAATGTATATGACTCTATGAAGATTCACAGTTGAAAATAAGAGATTTATTTACTTGGGAGAATTTGATTTTTTTTTTAAATCTGAAATGATAGGATGATCAAATAAATACATTGTCACCACATTCACACCCACACACACACACACACACACACACACACACACACACACACACACACACACACACACACACACACACAGAAGAAAGACAGAAAAAATCATTGTAAGACTTGTTTCCACTGTCCCCTGTTATAAAGAGCAAATGTTTTGTATTTTATTGAATGGCCAGCACACACACAATCCCACACCTAATGTCAGTGACGAATGTTCACTTTTGACCACTATTCAGGTCCTTCCTTCTTTCCTTCCCTCACCTGTGTTGCAGCAGTAGTTTAGGCAGCACAGAGCGAACCACCGGACTGTTGTCAACACAGTCCAGGAAGGGAGTGAGCTGTCTGGTGCGGTACACGTCTCCTACAACACACAGAAAGATAGAAAGGCATCAACACCTCGTTATAACAGCAGTATCATTTATATAAAGTGTTTTAAAGTGTATAAAGTGTTTTAATTAGGCTATATTGTACTTTCACCCATTTCATTTTAATTGCTGCCACTCTTCACCACTGTGTAAATGTTTCAATTGTTTTTTTCTCTCTTCACCTGTTGTTGTGTATTTGATGTATTTGCGTTGAATATTGTGTATGTATTGTTGTTTTTCCTTGGAATTTATTTGAACTCGACACCATTGTAAATGAGGGTCACCCCTCAATTGGTCTCTCGAGGATAAATAAAAGTTAAATGAAATGAAATGAAATCAAGTATCATCAATGACTTATCAGAATTAGTTGTATTGTCACTATCATAAGACACACTCTGCATACATGGAAGTGAGATATCATTCTCCAGGGATCATGATATTTTACACATAAAAAAACAGGGGACACAACATTATATTATACCTCATTATAACAGCAGAATCATAATGTGTTTTGAAAAGTGGTGGGGTAGATAACCTTTAAGCTAGGCTAGATATATTTGTAGACACAATGTTTACAATGTCAGCCCACCTACCAAGTGTCAACCGACAAAGTTTTATTTCAAGATTGTAGATGTTCTATTGTGCAAAAAAAAAAAAACGTTCTCAAAGTGTTCTCACGTATTACATCTCTTTTTATCACCTACATTAAAGTACATCATCATAGGCTTATTCCCCTACTGACCTTTGGCAGACACCAGTAGAGAGAACAACAGCTCCATTAGTCTCATATATACTACTGTAAAAGTGCAATATATGGTCCCAGTGTTTGATGCTACATACATACATATGTGTGCGTGAATAATATTATATATTTTTTTATAATTTTCAAGCTTTATTAGACAGTACAGAGTTGAAATGGGGAGACAGAGAGAGAGAGAGAGAGAGAGGGGGGGGGGATGACCTGCAGTAAAGGTCCACGGGTCGGATTTGAACCCGCGACCACTGCAACGAAGGCCCGAGCCGATATGGTACACGCTCTATCCACTACACCCACAACACTATATTATACATGTTATTCCCTACACTGACCGTTGGCAGACACCAGCAGAGAGAAGAGCAGCTCCACCACTCCCTCTGCGGGCGTCTGTCCCTCTGACAGACAGAACCACTACACATTTCAAGATTTAAAATGTCCTAGTGTATTTTTTTTTGTACGTTTCTTTTCTGAAAGTGTTTTTATGGATTGCATTACTTTGTGCACTCTTATTATCTTCTTTTCTTTTTTTACAAATTATACTTTTTGATTATTATTATTTCTTACAAATTATCATCATTGGTAAATGGTAAATGGACTTGACTTATATAGCTCTTTCTAGCCGATATTCTCAGCCCCAAAGCACTTTACATATCTTACCACATTCACCCATTCACACACACACTCACACACCGATGGTAGAAGCTGCCATGCAAGGCGCTCTCTGAACCATCGGGAGCAATTTGGAGTTCAGTGTCTTGCCCAGGGACACTTCAACATGTGGCGGGGAGACGGGGATCGAACCTCCGACCCTGCACTCCAGAGGCGATCTCCCTACCCACTTCGCCACTGCCGCCCCATCATTATTAGCATTATTATTTTTCTATATATAGGCTATATGTTTTTTTTACAATTTATTATTATCATCATCATCATCATCATCATCATCATCATCATCATCATTATTATTATTATTATTATTATTATTATTATTATTATTATTATTATTATTATTATTATTATTATTATTATTATTATTATATTCCCCCACTGACCGTTGGCAGACACCAGTAGAGAGAACAGCAGCTCCACCAGTCCCTCTGCGGGCGTCTGTCCCTCTGACAGACAGAAGCGAGACACGACCTCCAGGAAGAAGGAGTTACAGCAGCTTCTGGTCTCTGCCTGCTGCCCAAGGGCTGACCTGAAACATAAGGCAAGGCAGGTTTATTTCTATAGCACAATTCAGACACAAGGCCACTCAAAGTGCTTTACAGGGGCAAGATTAAAATACATAAAACACATTATTAAACATTTAAAAGCGAATGAAAAGAAGCAAATAAAATAAAAATTGCAGGTTAAAATGGAAACAGAAAAGTCTTCAGACTCGATTTAAAAGAACTGAGGGTTGCAGCAGACCTCAAGTTTTCTGAGAGTTTGTTCCAGATATTTGGTGCATAAAAACTAAAAGCTGCTTCTAGAGAGAGAAGTTACCAGGGATGGGACCAATTAAAGACCATAGTGAAGATCCAAACTGTCACATGGAAACAAGACAAGCTACTAGGGAGTTGGGACAAATACAATATACATATGTCTGTCCAAAATGGCTAAAATCAAAATACATTTTCTGTATACAAGGCAAATTGGATGCTTGTTTTTGTTTTGAAGAAGAAGAAGAAGAAGAAGTTACAGCAGCTTCTGGTCTCTGCCTGCTGCTGGAGGGCCGACCTGGGGCATATAGAGAGAATATACTATAGGGATGGGACCAATACTAAAAGACAACAGGTACGGTAATTATGAATTTTAAGACCAAAGCTACGCGACAAAGCAGAAGTTAAAAATAGTGGTTGTCTTTTTTCTGTGGTTGCAACATAACAATAAAACCCTACTTAACCCTGTTTGGAAAGAAAGAACCAAACCAATTGAAATGTCCCAAATTCATAAACTATACACAGCTGTGCGCAATACATTTCCATAAATGCCTAAGGTATATAATATACTACAACAACAAAAATCATAAAAGTAAAAAAAATATTTAAATTGTGTATTTTTCCACAAATTACCACTTCTCTTTCTAAAAATGTGAATGTGTGGCCGATTATTTGACGTGTCAGGACTTCAAATGGTTAAAGGTGCAGTGTGTAATATGACTTCATCAAGAAAGTTCTACAAAGTTCTAGAATGCAACGCTCCCTGGGTAACCCCAACCCTTTAGAATAATAACAGAAGCTACAGTGGCCTTCAAGGACAAGAACAATTCTACATTTTAAACAATGCACCTGATGACATTCCAAAAAACATGGATTCCTCCATAAGACTTGCCTGCTCAATGTACAAAATGTAATATTAATATTTGTAATTCTCCGCTCAGGAGGATAATTCAGATTATTGGCAGAGGTGATTTTTCACCAATGAGGACATGTTTATGAATGAGGATATTGATTTGAGCTAATAAATTACTTAAAATGTTACACAGTGGCCCTTTAAGCAAAATCTTGCAACAAAAAAATTATCAGATTTTATTGTTTAGTTTAAATTTCCTACAGGGATTTTTCTGAACTCACTTGATGGGTGTAGAAACTGTGGGCTTGAAGTCTGGTGTCAGGTCCTTTCTGCATTTAGGACAGCAGCGTTTGTTTGGCTGAATGCACTTCTTGATACACGGTAAACAGAAGATGTGTTGGCATGGCAGCACGCAAGGATCTGTGAGCTCCTCCAGGCAAACTGGACAGATGATGCCAAACCTTTAAACGAACAAAGTAACAAGAGAGATTCATCATTGCACTGGGAGGTAAACATAATTAGTGTGTTAAAGGTGCAGTGTGTAATATGACATCATCAAGAAAGTTCTACAAAGTTCTAGAATGCAACGCTCCCTGGGTAACCCCACCCCTTTAGAATAATAACAGAAGCTACAGTGGCCTTCAAGGACAAGAACAATTCAAAATTTTAAACAATGCACCTGATGACATTCCAACTATGACACTTTCAAGATGGCGGCACTAGGCCTTGGTCCAAAATATGCAGAAATATGGACATATATGAGACCCTTTCTAAGGAAAAAAATTATAATTCTAAAAAAAAATTCTGCTATTATGCACTAAATTAAACGTACTTATGGATATTATAATTACTTTCTACAAAATCTGCTAGGAAATAAAACCCAAAATTCTACACACTGCAGGTTTAAGACTTTTATAAGAATTCCGCCAAAAAATTCTTTGGGAAAATGAATTTCGAATTGAACTGAAATGGAATGTTCAGAGCAACCAGTGCCACATTTTTGTCTGCACGTGTGTGTTTCTTTATGAGGAGAGAGTTTATATAAGTATATTACTGGGAATAGTACTGGTATTATGATACGAACAAAGATGCAGACACACTTAAAAATGTCTGCAGGAATTTTGTTGTTCATTATCTTATTTTGTTCGTGACAAATTTGTTTTTAACTCAAGCAAAGGATTTATGGAGAGATATCTCTACCATTTGTAAGACTACAGATTTCCCCTCAAACACATTTCCTGTGTTTTAAGATACCTGTAAAAAAAAAATTAAATTCAAATAGTAAATGCATATCCTGACCTCAGTTCCCTGCTGAGACTTTCTGCATGAAACGAGTTGAGGATCCTGATGAGCTGCTTCAGTGTGTCAACATTCCTCACATCAGGAGACTCCTGCATCAGCTGAGGGAACATAATAGTAAAACATATGTAACAATATGTTTAAAGGTCTACTTCACCGGTTTGAATATGAAGGTGTATTGAATTCTGAGATCCTATGTAGTATAAATGTGCGGAAAAAATTGAAATCGGTTCATCTTAGCCTGAGAAAAGGCAGAAAGAGTGTTTTTTTTAACCCTATATTTCTCTTTCTCGTGTCATCACAGAAAGAGAAATATAGGGTTAAAAAAAACGTACTTTGTAAATATTACTGTGATGTCACAGTAAAAGACATCACAGTAATATTTACAAAGTACGTTATTCAAACCGGTGAAGTAGGCCTTTAAGTACCAAATTATTAAAGTTATCACTCTTTTCCAAATGATATACAGTTATTACTCAAACATATACTTATAAATAGTAAAATCGAGAGACACTAAATATTTGGAGTGGTCTCTTCATTTATTTTCCAGAGCCTGTAATTGTTTAAATATAGCTGTTAGTTTGGTACTTATCACTCAATATTCCTATAATTATTTTATTTTATTCTGATTATTTTATATGTCTGTTTTACTGTTGTCCAAGTCAAGTGTCCCTAAAAATCCAGATTTGATTCTGATTTCAACCCTGCCTCTCTCAGTCAGATCAAGATGAAAACACAGACCCATAAAGCATTGTCCTTACGTTCAGGTGAAGGTTGCAGTGTTTTAAAGCCAAGTCTTTTAATCTAGAGTCATCGCGTTTGACTTTTAAAACGACGTGTTGGATGAACGAAGTCACGACCAGCATCCCACGCCACAGTGACCTGAAAGGACCAAGGTTAAATATGATAGAGTTAGTAGGTAAGGCTGACCTAAAGCTGTTAGAGTATGATTAATATATATGAAATTTACAGAAAATGTATATATAAAATGTGTATTTATGAAAGCAGAGGGGAAACTTGTAAGTTGAATTCCTTTTTTCGGATCAAATTTGGAAAAATTGGATGGTAAGACTTTTTGGAAAGCATCACATTTGCCACATATTTTAAACTTCTTAGTTAAAGGTGCTCCGAGGGACTTTCAGTTTGTGTTCATTCTAGCGCCCCCCTTTGGACAAAAGCGGTAGTGTTTTTTACTACGCCAGAAGTTGTTCCTGGGTGAGCGTATACCCATGACAAAGGCATTAAGAAAAACTATATAAAAATAGAATTCTTTGCACTGATGGTCTGGTTTGCTGTTACATGTCATGTTAGATTCTCAGGGTAAAAATGAGACCGTTTCAGAAATATTTAAAAGTTCCTCGTAGCAGCTTTAAAAATAATAAAATCTCTAAGATTTAATATCTATATATCAAACCTAATGGAATGGAATAGAATCATTTTTTGTCAAAATCAGTGAATATCTCCTCACGATCCGCTACTGTGTGTGTACTGAAAAAAAACTGGGTGTTAATCCACAGCCTAGGCTCTGTAGACTGGTATATAAACAAAGGGTTTAGCTTACGTAATATCTGTATATCTTACCTGATGGAGTGGAGGTGTGGCAGACAGGTGGCGCTACAGAGTGAAGTGTATTTCTGAGCAAACACTCGGTCCAGACACGGCTGAAGGAACTCCACACTGCTCACAAACGACTCACACTCCCCCAGTGACGTCACACTCAGCAGTTTGGTTTGTTCCACACAGATACCCAGAGCCAAAATGTCCTCCGTCTGAAAGACATCAAGACAAGGTTAGAACATGTTGAAATGTCAAGTGTCGTGACTTATTTTGCTGTTTATTAAAATAATCACGCTGGTTCGGGATTGTGGCTTTTTTCATTACACGCTCGCCCCTTTGGTTCCAAAAAAATAAAGGCTTGAGATCGTCTGTCAGCTTTACCATAATATATTTTACAAAAGCAAAAGAAAACACGAGAGATCAAGAAGCCTTTTCCAATAAATTAAACCAAAAGAGCTGTCACTGAGCGGTCAAAAAACGATGCCGCTAACCGTTCATCTAATCACCTTCTGGCTTCTCTCCTAAATACACACAGGTGAGCACCGTGCGCTCATCAAGCCAGCTACGGCAGCCCCGGCAGGTCAAAAGCAAATTGTTAATTTCTAGATGTAAACAAACAAATAACTCAAATAACCATACTGAATTAATCTTGCATATTAAACCATAAATCAAATATAAAATTAAACCAAAAATGGCTCTAATAGTAAGAATTCTGCATGACTAGATGAAACAGTGTCTGTAGCTTTTGTACCTGCAGTATGCTTATTAAATATACTGTATATACTCACAGAAACATTTTGAGAATTTAAATGATTGATGACTTCATCGTGTATGTGATTTTACACTTGTTTATGGTATAGAATGCGTTCCAAAAAAGTTGGATGTGGAAAATCGTACATTCGTAAATCCGATTAGACTTGATATGCCTAGGCTTCTTCCTCTCCCTTTTATTTTCTAACGTGTTTAGTGTGTGCTACATTGATTTTTTTATTTTTGATTTTTTTCATCATTCAAAATAATGATTTTAATAATGATTTTTTAAATTTAATTTCAAAAAAACACTTTCTCACCATTTCTTGTGGCTCCCTCTTCGACCCCTGCTGAAGGACATCAGTGGCTAGCTGGGGCTGCAGCAGGAAGATGTGACAGAGAGAATCCAGTCTGGGGGTGAAATGTTTGGCAGCGGACATTATCCAAGCAGGAGAGAGGTCAGCTACGGCATCCATTAACCTCTGTAGCTCAGACACACAGCCCAACATCGCCCTGGTGAACACCTGGAGAAATTAGAAAAAAATGTGTCAAAAAGTTAAGACTATTTCGCTGTTCACAACTTCACAGCTGTTCGCAAATTCTACTTAAATGTTTGACAGCAAAATATGTGGACTTAATATTAATTAATGTTAATGTACAATCTATTTTCATCTCTATTTGTTCTTGTCCATATTTATTTTTATTATTTATTTATTTTAAAATAATTATCTGGTCAAAATACATGATCACTGTATTCAGTGCTCATCGATATTTCAGATAAATAAAAAAATAATAAAAAAATATATATATACTATATACCCTCAGCTCGTCCTTTGACTTGATCTTCAAGTCCAGCAGCAGCTAATCATGTAGAAAGCTGTGTCCGTACTCCAGTCACTAAAATATGTGGCTATAGCTTTGGCACTTTATAACAATTTTCTTTCCTTAATTTAACTTTTTCTTTTTTTCTAATGGTTTGCTTCTTATGTTTCTATGTCTGCTCAATAACGTCTATTCTTAATCCATATTTTTTCTTGTCCATATATTTTTTTAAATCTTTATTATAGGCTACTCATTAAAGTATTATTTAGTTAAAGTAAAAAAAAAAATTAAAATCATAATCATATTTTTTTAAATATGGTTATACCTTGAGCTCGTCCTTTGACTTGATCTTCAAGTCCAGCAGCAGATAATCATGTAGGAAGCTGTGTCCGTACTCCAGTCTTTCCTCCTCCGTCAGCTTCTGTAAATGTCCGCCCAGTGTGCTGTTGTTGAACGTGCTCACGAACTGGAGAATCCTCTCTGTGCCATCCTCTCTCGTTACTAAGGCAAGAAAAAAAAATATTTTAAATAATATCACACCATATATTTTTCATTCTTTTTATCTTTTCATTTGGTTCTACATAATTCTTATAATTCTTTATTTAAATAACTATTTATTTTAAACACATTTTTTATCAGATTCCAAAGAACTACAAACAAACATATTTATTGTGCATAGGAAGGAATAAAAAACAAACAAAAAGGAATGACAATAGAGCAAAAACAAGATATAATTCCAGGATAAAAAAAAGAAAATAGCCACACATTTGATTATACATTTCGTCATTGACATGTCATCATTGTATAGGACTGTACCATGACAATACGGGCTGTTTTGACTTAATTAAATATGTTATCTCACCTCACCTCACCTCACCTCACCTCACCTCACCTCACCTCACCTCACCTCCCCTCACCTCACCTCCCCTCACCTCACCTCACCTCACCTCACCTCACCTCACCTCACCTCACCTCACCTCACCTCACCTCACCTCACACTCTATAAAAGGTCAAACCCACCTGGCATGAACTCCGATTCTTCCCACAGGCTTTCCAGGTGTATTTTGATGAGCCAGCTGAAAGCAGCAGCGCAGGGTCTCTCTTCACCATCCAACATGAAGTAATGCTGCACAAGCACCTCCCGGTCGGACTCACTGGAAATAATAATAATCAGAGAAAAATGTAATGAATTTTGTTGATTTTTTAATTAAATGTAAATGTATATTATTCACAGTATTATGTGTGATAGTTAAAGTCTTCCAATAGGTTTATGAATTATTTTTTTTGCTAAAGACAGGTTTTTATTATGATGATTTTGCTTAGAGGTGCTACGAGGAACTTTTAAGTATTTCTGAAACAGTCTCATTTGTCCTCTGATGATCATGAATTACATGTAACAGCAAGTGCAAAGTATGTTATTTTTATACAATTTTCCTAATGCCTTTGTCATGGGTATACGTTCACCCAGGAACAACAGCTGGCGTAGTAAAAACACTACTGCTTTTGTCCAAAGGGGGGCGCTAGAATTAACACAAACTAAAAGTTCCTTAGAGCACCTTTAAATTAAATGTCGGAGTTATACTGTACATAAGAAGTTATCTCACAATACCTTGGTTTTTGGATTGGTGTGAGGTCTAGAATCTGTGAATCTGCCAATATGTCCAGCCACAGTGTTATCAGACCCGGACTGAGCCTGATGTCATCAGAGAGAAGGTCCAGGTTCCCATATCTGTCCATCACTTCCAACATGGCGGCCAAGATGGGAGTCACGGTGGACTGAAGACATCGCCACAGGGTGTGTCTGCAAGTTAAAGGAATACTTCACCCATACGGAAACGGCGTTCTATCATTATAAAATCGCCATTATAATATAATGAATGAGGTTTGTATTCCCTCAGTCTTCCCTTGGCCCAGCTGTCCTGTTAATCCTAACACTACATTTTCCCACCCGTGATGTCATGCTAGGGTTAGGATTAATAAAGCAAGTTAACACAAATTAAAGGTGAACTTGATTTAAATATTTACTAGATGCAAGAAAGCACTAACAGAGTGCACAAAAAGGGACCAATATTTTAGAAAAAAGCCCCAAGTGACATTCAAGGCAAGTTTATTAATAAAGCACAATCCAGACACAAGGCCATTCAAAGAGCTTTAAGGCCATTACATCAGTGCATTAGATTGCCTTTAAGAGATGAAGTAATACAATTTAACGATGTAGAGATTTCTTTTAATTTATTTTTTAGACATTAGAAAATTGCTATTTAAAAAAATCCTTTCATGTTTCTCAAGTTAACAACACAAAAACAAAGCTGTATTATTATATTATCGATAACATTGACTAGATGCAAGTAAGTATTAATTTAAAGATCACAAAATTTTAATACATTAAGGTCTGCAGGACATTAACATCCAAAACGGGGCATGAAACACTTATATATCCTTTGTCCACATTGTTTATATCCTTTCTTTTTTTTTTTTTTATTATATATTATTATATTACTAAAAATAATAATAATAATATAAAAGGATGTATAATCAGTTTTATTCCCCCCCTTAACTGCGAAATAACTTTACCTCAGTGTTCCCCCCTCCTGCAGAGCCTGGCGTTTCTTTGACTCTCTGTTGACCCATTCCTTAGGACAGTCCCCCAGTTCTTCTCTCTTTGCCAAAGTCTGAGCCAGTCGACCCAGCAACACCTCCTGAAAGAGGGCTATAATAACAGTACATACATCAGAACCCAGTCAGTTCTCTGCATGTCACTCCCCTCTCTGCCCCACTTCAACTCTGTCTCTCCAAAATACCTATCACATTTAAAAAGAAAAGCAAAAATGCTCCAAAAATAATCTTAAGAAAAAGGAAAGAAATGTAACCTATAGAATTTATCTACATCAGAGTCAGAAAGACCAAATTGATATCATAAAATTCACAAAAAAGTATTGGTATTAACAAACCCTGTGAGATGCTTGTAGATGTTTACTTGACAAATTCATACTCTTAATGTATAAACCAAAAATAATTCATGACTCTTTTTTACCTCCAATGTGTCCTTGACCAGTTCCCAGTAGATTCAGTAGGATGTGTATCCGTTGCATGCTACGAGACGCCACGCCACTGGTGTCTCTCAGCAAACCCACAGCTTTTTGGATACATGATCTCACTAAGGACAGGCTGTGGAGGTGTGCTCTGTCAGCCTGCTCAAACACAATTAAATACATGTTCAAGCAACATTAAAAATTAAGATTTGTAGAAAGGAACATAAGAGGTTTATTAAAGGTGCTACAAGGAACTTTTAAAACATTTCTGAAACAGTCTAAATTTTCCTCTGATGATCACAGATGACATATAACAGCAAACGAGACCATCACAACAAAGAATGCTATTTTTATATAGTTTTTCTTAATGCCTTTGTCATGGGTACGCTCACCCAGGAACAACAGCTGGCGCTAGTAAAAACACTACCACTTTTGTCCAAAGGGGGGCGCTAGAATGAACACAAATTGAAAGTTCCTCTGAGCACCTTAGCCTCTTAAAACCAAATGTGTATCTACCTGAGAGTCTTTTACTTTTCTCAAAATTTCTCCGCCTTCCTGGTGTTCTATTAAAGATCAAGAATACAGTTTATTTGGCAGTAAACCAATTATCTCAACAACAACATCAATGATACCAATTTGAAAGCCTTTTTGTAATTAAATTAAATAGCCTTGTTAATGCACAGCGGATGTGTTGATTCTACCTGACAGTGCTGGGTTGAGCAGGTTGCTTATGAGAGTTCCACAGAAGACCAACAGATTGAGGCTCATGTCATCTGAATCCCTCAGGTCGTCAATATGCACCGAATGCCAAACGCCTTTAATGCAAAGAAAAAAAACATGGCATTCATTTTCTTATACATCAAAGCAAGGCAAGGTTAGGCAAGTGTATTTCTATCGCACAATTCAGACACAAGGCCATTCAAAGTGCTTAAAGGTGCAGTGTGTAATATGACATCATCAAGAAAGTTCTACAAAGTTCTAGAATGCAACGCTCCTTGGGTAACCCCAACACTTTCGAATAATAACAGAAGCTACAGTGGCCTTCAAGGACAAGAACAATTCTAATTTTTAAACAATGCACCTGATGACATTCCAACTATGACACTTTCAAGATGGCGGCACTAGGCCTTGGTCCAAAATATGCAGAAATATGGACATATATATATATGAGACCCTTTCTAAGGGAAAAAAATATAATTCAAAACATTTTTTTCAGCTATTATGCACTAAATTAAATGTATTTATGGATATTAGAATTACTTTCTACAAAATCTGCTAGGAAATAAAACCCAGAACTCTACACACTACAGGTTTAACAGGGGCATACAATACATCAAGATTAGATATTAGAAATTGCATTTAAGAGATAATAAAAGCAAGGAGCAAATACAGACAAATTGCCAAAGCAAATATGAAAAAATAAATTACAGGTTAACATCAAGTATAATGTCATCAGAAAATAATTGAATTGCAATAATGAGTATATTTCACTTAGGACTCACCGCCTTGGAAGCCAATGTACTGAGACTGACTTGGGATCCGAGAAACCTTGACAATGAATATCACCCAACAGGTCTGATCCTCCAGCGACATCAAGTAATTCATGGTGCAATATCTGGAGGCAAATGGAGAGTCATGAACACAAGTGAAATGCCATTCTTCCACTGAGCTGGTTTAAAAGGAGCTATGAGGAACTTTTTAATATTTCTGAAACAGTCAAATTTTTTCCTCTGATGATCATAAATTACATGTAACAGCAAATGAGACCATCACTACAAAGAATGCTATTTTTAAGTAGTTTTTCAAAATGCCTTTGTCATGGGTATACGCTCACCCAGGAACAACAGCTGGTGTAGTAAAAACACGACCGCTTTTGTCTAAAGGGGGCGCTAGAATTAACACACACTGAAAGTTCCTCAGAGCACCTTTAAAATCACATTGCAATCTGTTCAGTCTTGCCATTGAGTCCTACTTTGCTGATGCTATGAGCTCATCACTGCATTGGGATTCCTCGAGGTCCATCTGGATTAACAGGATGTGAAGAGAGTGGCCGGCATCTTTAAGGAACCCCCTGACACACAAATAGAACGAAAAAGTTAAAAATAAATAAAATTTAAATTAAAAATCTTATGCTGGTTTTATCTGAATACGTTTTATCTTTAAGGAAGTCCTTGACACACACAAAACAAACACATTTAAAATAAAAATGTCTAAATCATGGTGCTGTTTTCTGAATATGTATCCCATATCCCCTGATGCACAAATAAGTAAGACGGGAAAAATAAAAAAAACTTAAAAGGATTTAATTACAATTAGGTCGTGGGTGGTTTCCCTTAAATAAGAACAACCCATGCTGCTCTTATCTGAATAGGCAGTACCGTATCTTGTTGCAGAAGGAGACCTCAGTGTCAAACTGGTGGAGCGAAAGCAAGAGGATCCTGTCCGTGTGAAGACCTAAGGCATGGGCTACAACTCTGACGTCTGCTCTGGTTAACAGGCTCGAGAATGTGGTGATCTATTAAAAAAAACACAAAGAGGGCAGTGAAATCAACAGTTTGTAAAAAAAACTATATAAAGAAATTATGAAAGTTAGCAGGTCCATGTTTAATGTTTGTTTTTGTTTTTTCTCTAGTTCTGTGTTTGTGCTCTACAAAAAGTAAAATTCCTAAAATAAAGTAGATAAAAACGAAGAAGAAATTATGAAAGCTAAACCGTAATGGTTTGTAGCCTACCTCTTGAAACTTGCTGTCAGCCCGATCCTTGTTCAGGCAATCCTGCAGGAAATCTCGTATTGAGTGGTGATGCTGTTGCTGGAAGTACATTCTCTGGAGTTTCTCCTTCTCCTGGTGTGCTAAATCCGAATACTTGAGCCTCACCACAGCGTCGGGCGTGGCACAGTTCAACAAGAGACATTTAGCTAGATCGCAGACTTCATCCTCCTTGTTTTCCTCGACAATATTGTTCTGTGTCCATCATTTCTTCGCTCTCAGACACCATTTGTATGTCGTCACATACCTCTGTGGATCCCTCATCCTTTTCTTCCATTGTCTCAATTTCTTGCTCTTTTACAACAGTATCTGTGTCCATCGCATCTTCCAACTGATCATCCTCCTTATCAGTTACATCTTTCAGCCCATTTGAAACGTCTTCTTCCAATCCATCATTTGATTCATTTTGTTGATGCGTGTGTGTTACTTTCTCTGGTCTCCTCTCGAGTGCTTGCAAGAGAGCGCTGGCACAAGCATCGCCGTGGTAGCCGACAAAAACGTCAGAGAGCTTGAAATCTGAGGCCTCACCCGTGAATTCCTTCACCCACTCCTTCAGTTTCTCTAGAACCCTGTGTTGCCATGGTTCTAGATCGGTACTCCGGTCCACCCTGTGCTTTTCGAGCCTGTTGATGAGCGGCATGGGAAAGTGCTCATAAACTTTCTTCTGGTCCTCCACAACCACAAGTCGGAAGTTTGTATGGACGCGACATTTGACTCTGTGCGAACCCAGACCAAGATCGACGTATTGCTGCCCACTGAGGTAAACATAGTACTGGTTCAAGGCGTCGTACAGGCTTTCGTAAAGATTCTGCATGTTGAGGAGAATCACGGTACGCCCGGTCTCCATGCATGTTTTGACCCGGTTAACGTTGCGGCAGACTTGGGCGTATTCCTGGTCTTTCGGGAATCCTGAGCCGAAGACTATTTCAGGCGGTGGGGCTTCTCCTTTGCCAAAGATCTGTTGCTGAAGGATATGCAGAGCTGCGTTGTTTGTGGTCAGCAAAAGGAGGTAACGGCTCTCCTGGTCGGTGTCATAATCGAGATTCTTTTTCACCATTTGCAAGGTGCTTGGTCTGGGAATGTCCATTATGTTCAGGAGAACTTCTTTGAAAAACTTCACAGGGTCAAAACCTTCTGGCTGTCCACTGAAGTTGCGCAATATGGCCTCTACCAACTGTCCGCCATCTGGTTCCTGTTGTGTGGACTTGACGGCTGCAAAGAGCATTTTGACCAGGCTGTAATAATCCCTGAGACCAAAGAACTGATTTTTGGAGGTTTCTTTACAGATGCTCAGGAAGGCCTTTGCCAATGATGGGAAGAGGTGTTTGATTTTCAGCAGAATTGGGTTGGAGGAGGAACAGATTCCCTTTGCAGTTTCCACAAGTTCATCCTCGCTTGGATCCCATCTGGACACAAATATTCCTCGGTTCATCTTGGCTGGGTCAAGGGCCCAGTTGGAAATGCCCACAAAGCCGACCTTCATGTGTGGATCCGGCTTGTCGTTGTCAATGCAACCGTCCTCCAAGAGTGGATGAAGGGTCTTCAGGGGCATCTGAGGGGAATCTTCTGCTAGTCCTATCTCATCAAGCACCACCACTGATACATACTCGTCCATGTTTTTGTCCTTCTGGAAGCGGGCGCAGTTCCTGAATGTCCCTATGATGCCCTCTGGACTGGAGTGAGGACTGCACTGGAAGGAGACCATGTGCACTTGCTTGAGCTCTCTGAATAGTTCATAGTGGGAGTTCTGGCCCTGCATGGCATCGGCAACCACTGTTTTAGCAAGCGACTTGGAGCTGCCTGGCTTGCCGACCAGAAAGAGTGGGATCCTGAGCTCAATGCAAACCACCATGAGGAACACATTCTCTTTCAGTGCAATGTTTTTGGCTATGGTCTCCCTTGTGTTTATGTTCTGAAGGAAGAAGTCTTGACAGGATGAAATCACATCCTGCAATGCTTCAGAAGAGCCCAAAGGTTCTGGAAAGTACCCACAAATTGCAGAGAGGTACTGGTCTTTGTCCACTAGTGCTGGGTAGTAGCAGACTCCAACTGAAAGAATCAAGCATGTCAGTGTTTTCCCAGCTTCACTGAGATGTGAGGAGTCAATGAAAAAGGACGTCGCTATGCTGGTAAAACCAAACCAGCACCTTCATAGATCTCTCCACATCTCTGAGACTCACAAAGCTGCACTCGTTTTTCCAACTTCGCATGTACGTCTGGGAGGCTCCGAGCACATTTGAAATTATATCCTTGCAGTTCACTGGCAAATGATGGTCTTGAACTGTCTTCTGGACGATCTGTTTGATGTAGGAAAGTTCAGTTGAATCACTCAGCTGACCAAAGTCCCAAACCAAAGACACCATGCTCGGAGGGAGAGGGTGAACTCTATAGACCAGCTGCCTCAATGGGACTTTGCCGAGCCGATCTTCTGTTTCATTTGCCTTCACCCTGTATCCTAATCCGGCACGTTCCAACCGTTCCACCATTTCAGGTGAGTGCTTCCTGTAAGGATTGCAAGCAGCTATTATCTTCAAGCCACTGCCATGCCTTCAGAGGTTCCCCTTTCATGGATTGGTCACACAGGATTTCTTTGATGGCAAAAATGGCCTCTGTGGTGTTGGCCTCGTCAAAAAACAAAATGGTGTCTAGCTTGTGCATTCTTCGGTTCTCCACAGCAAGTATCTCTGCCTCCCTGACCTTTTTGTAGATCATCTCTTCTGTAGTTCCACCATGTACCTTGACAAGTACCATGTTCTCCGCTTGCTTTCCTCCCCTTTGCAGAGCACAAAGGAACCGAACCAATCTGGTTTTTCCACAGCCGGTTTCTCCCATGATGACAACTGGAATGCCACATCTGAACCTCATGTGAATGGCCAACATCTTCATCACATTGTCAGCAGTGAGCTCATATGTGGGGTCTGGATCAAATTTCCTGTCCACTGCACCAACAACGCAGGAAATCCTGCTGATTTTGTCCGACCGGGGCCTCTCATCAAAGTCTTCAGTGAGAGAGATATTTTGCCGCACCAAACCTTGAAACAGTTTTTCAGACATCACATTTTGTATCAGGACCTTGGAGCTGTGAGGATCGACAGCGTTGAGTGTGTTTCTCCCCATCTCCACATTGAAGCCAAGGAAAGACATCGAGAACCGGTCGGCGTTAAAGAAAATGTACGGGTGGGACTCATTTTCCCAATGCTTACGAATTGTCATACGAGCAACAATGTCTTCCTCCTGACTGGTATCAATGTGCAGCGTGGGACTTTCATCAGATGTGTTCAGAGATGGTGAGGCAAAATCTCTTGCCATTAGAATCATGAACTTAACGATGAAGTCCTTGAAACCAGGCAGCTGGTCAGCCAGAAAATCTGCATCACAGAAAATTGAGTTCTCGCAGTCTTTCAGTTGGACATTGAGAAACCAGGAGAAGTTCTTCAGCTCAGCCCAAGAAGGATCCTTCATTCCACAGTATGCCAGAAAGTGATTCACACAATCGATAGGATCCCCCATTCTAGACCCTTCCTGGTATTTAAAATGATCCAGATTCTGATTGCTTCTGTATAGCTTTAAGTATTGATAGGGTCTTTGAATGCCCTCGCTGCGAAACTCCTGTTCATCCATGAGCGGATCAAAGGTCGGTTTTGTCAATGCCCGTCTACTGGCCATCAACTGCATCACCTCTTTTGGAGGTCTACAACGGATGGTAGGCAGTATGTCCAGAAGTCCAAGCCGCATCTGTGTGAGCAAATAAATCACAGAGATTAATTAAATCACTTACAGCCTGTGGTCGTTTTTTGTCATTTTGCTTGACATTTCAAGGCACTGAATGTCTGACAGTACTTAACGCAAATTGACATTTTTAAATAATTATAACATTAAAAAAAAAAAAAAAACAGTTAACACCAAGATTGAAGAGGACTCATGATCTGTAGAAGTTTCAAATACCTGCTTTGGCTGGTTTTGAGGCGATGTGTGTGTTAGGACCTCAACAGTGATCAAGTGGCCGACATTCCTTCTCCACAGCATGCCATGGCTGTCACACAAACAACCCAGGACTAGCAGATGGAAAAGGAGCTCTTCCAAACCTGAACGAACCTGACAGGTATCAAAAGTATAAAAGAAGTCAGACTCCCAAGTACCACGAACAATAAAACAGGCTTTATGTAGAGATAAATCTTTGTGTACTTACTCCAGCTGTGTCAATGTGCAGAAGAACAGGGTCCTGCTCTCTCAAAGGTGCCAGTTTGTCTGATAGAGTCTTTATCAAAGAGTCTATATCAACACATGGCTCAATCAGTCTGATCGTGATATATTCTGCTCTGTAAGATTGCTGCTGGAACTTCTCAAACAAACGATCCACATACAGGGATTTTCCTACAGGAAAACAGATGTACGTATGTTAAAAAAAAATATCCAATAATTAATCTGAATGATACATACAGCTCTGGAAAAAGAAGAGGCAACTCCAAATGATAAGTGTCTATTGTTTTATTATGTGTATGTGTTTGAGTAAAAGGAACATTTCCTGACTACTGAAAAGATTTCTCAGAAAATGCCAAGAAAAAATATTGTCATTAAAAGCATTTTCCTTAATTATTGGTGGAGGGATGCCAATTTAAGACAAATTTGGAGTGGTCACAATTATTTTTCCAGAGCTGTATCTGAAAGACTTCTACGTGATAGCACGTGACAAAACATACAGCCTTTGCATAACAAACATAATGACCGGTGAGGGGATACACTTACCGACTGCAGGGCGTGTAGATGACACCACCCAGACCGAGAGCTGGTGTGGAGAAACCTGTGCGACTGGGTTTTGTGGGTCCGTGTTTTGTGTGAAGTGGCGATGAAGGTATTTCCTGGCGGTCTCCGCTGTTAGACTCACACCAGCCTGTACTTTGTCATTACTGAAGAACGAGGGAACATATCTGTGCTGGTGCTCGACCGGACTGACTATCACCAAACGATAATGCGGATTGGCACTTCTCTGAAGAACCTCAAAGAGCTCACCTAAGGCCACACTGACATCGTATCCTAGCAGCCCCGGATTGACTAGAGAATATATCTTCCGATAGTTTCGGCCGTAGCCTTGGCTGAGAGCTCGGCGAAGAAAGATCTCCGCTTCTTCCTCTGTGGTTTCTTCTCTGCAGACAAGAACCTCATCAGTAGATGGTAGAGGCTGCTCTGGACTCTCCATGTAAAAAGACAAGATGGTGGTGAAAACTTCTGGAGTGGGACAAAGCACAAGATTGGGCTTTCCCTCCTGGAGAACGGGTGGAAGGTTCCTGACCACGTGCTGCTGGTTCATTTCAGACAGGCACGAGAGGAATCGAGCCAAAGACGAGATGTCCAAGTACTTGTTGAGATACTTCGGCATGTCATCCTTGAATCGACGCCAGAGTGTTTCAAGACTGACCTCCTCATGACATTTCATCACTTCATCACCGTTGTCATCTTCAGAAGAAAATTCCATCAGATCATGTGCCTCCTCTTCCATGTCTTCTTCTGAGTGTCCTGGTGAAGCTTCAAATTCAACATCTTCCACTTGAATGTGCTTCGAGGTCATACTTTCTGCATTACTGAAAGCCTCTTTGACATCAGCTAGGGTGCATTGAGGTTTTATGGGAAAAAGCAAGTGCCATAACTGTGGAGGAACTGAAGCTTGACGTTCACAAACTTTGTGAATCCAGTGGCACAGGTACACCATCTGCTCTGAGGTGTAGTGGTTCAGCAAGTTGAAGTTGGATCGCATGTCGCAGATGAAGGAAAGCCATTCTTTGTGGCAGGTTTCCATGGAGTGAGAGAGCTTCTGTAGCTGCTCAGTCACCTCGTTGTAGTACGTCATCTCTTTACCCATCAGGGATAAGAAGGTGACTTTGATGCACGGTTGCTGTTCTGGGCAGCACTGGACCGCAGCGTCCCATTCTCTGAAGAGCATGTTGCCGGATATTTGCATCTGAAGTAAGATGGTGCCCAGTCTCTGAACTCCTTCAAAAACCTAAAATACAAGTGGACAGAAGCATAATGATATATACGGTTAATATCAACAGATTAGACCACACACTTTAGGCTTCAAGATGACCTCTTTACTTTGGTTAATAACTGATTATAAGTAGGATAAAACATGAAACCCTTTCATTCCCCTCAATTAAGAAAGTAACATTATCTAAGAAGTAACATTTTGATCTGGTTATCTTAAGAGGAGTTTAAAAAGGGACCTACGCTAGATGCTCTGCCATTTTTGTTGTAGTTCGAACATCATCTACATAAGCTCTTACAAGACAGCTACACACTTCAGCTGTATATACATAATTGTCTTAAAATAAATACAATAAAAATGCCACTAACCTCTGTAAACCTGTTGACTTGTTCTCTGCCGTGCTCTCCTTTGGATGACATGAGCATGAGTTTGTTCTGTAGCTCCAGCAGGTCTTCCAGCTTGTAGCTCTTTTCCTCTTTGCCGGTTTTCACTGTGACCTGCACCATGTTCTGTAGACATCTCTGCAGAAAAATGAACATCAGAAAGAAAATTCCCTTTGTTGTATATTGTTGGTCACTAGTCTAAGCAATGTTTCTTGGTGTGGCCGTAACATATTTGGGGGCTCGTCCGGGATAAAAAAAATGTATATATGTACTTTTTATTTACTATCATTATTTCATCCCATAAGTTATACTATATGATTGCTGCCATGGTGTTTTCCTGTCTGTTTTAAAAACGTAATAAAATATTGTTAAAAAATTTAAATCTTAAATAATTCATATGAATTCAGGCAGCATAGCCCAACATTTCGGTATTTTTGACTAATCTCTGACACGTTATAACAGGTAGATTGTCCACTTACCTTCTCTGTGTTTTTGTCAGACCATCCGATGTGATAAACTCCATTAGTATTGATAGAAGTGGCCAGGGAGAGAGAGGACTGCTCCACAGAGCCGTGGGTCTCCTTCAGCGCTTTCAGCCAGCTCAGCAATCGAGTAGATTCTCTCTGAAACACAAACCGAGTAATATCACAACAACAGTAATGGGACTTAATCTTCTGGCTATAATTAATTAATGAAAAGTTTATTTTCATGTCATGCCACACACATTTCCCATCCTAAACATGATTACTGGAAACCAATAAAATGCAACACAAAGGATGTAGACATTTACAATATAATATCTTTACTCCTATACATCCGGCACTGTATAAACTGAAACTAAGTATAAAGTGACATGTTTATCTTAGCCCATGCCTTTTCAGTAAAATCAGCACTGACTAAATATGTTCTATTTTCAAATAGCCAAGCTAACATATCTGTGGCCTGAACTTCTTTTACATCTTTACGACTTTCTTGAATAACCTTTGTTTTAAATCATGGTGAAATGGACAATACAAAATCGATTTCATTGAGCTCACAAAAGTTACAAAGGTATTGGACAGAATGTACTGTACATAGCTTGGGCTACAAATAAAGGAAATAAGTAAATACCAATTTGTCAGGTAGCTTCTCATCTCTGTTTTGGGTTTCCCAGACCTGGCGCGCACACTTCATGAACTCTACAAACCCATCGTCAGGTGAGAGGGTGTAGAGCAGAGGACCGTAACCCATCACAGCGTCATGGAAACAGGCCACCTGGTCGATCTCTGTGTCATTCTCTCCAGCAGAAATAGAAGCCAGGTCGACATACACCTTCACTTCACTCATATCTGTCGAAGGGACGAAAAATGAAAGACAATTTAAATGCTTAACATTAACCCCCATCCTGCTGACCGATTCAAGATTCCAGATTCAAGATTCAAGATTGTTTTATTGTCATATGCACAACAATTACAGAGCAGTCGCTGGCAATGCAATTCTTTAGTCTTGGGCTCCTCCAACAGACCGAGGTAGAATTTGTATCATATCTCACATATGATTTATGCTATGGTTCCAATTTTTTCCATGCCTGTGTTCCCAATGACTTCACGTGTGTTATATTTTCTTTGTTTTCTGTTTATCTTTTAACTAATTAATTTTAAAAATGTATTGGGTTAAAATTTGAATAGATGGAACCATTTATTGAGTTACCAATTGAAACATCTAGATTTGAATGACATATTATTTTACATGCAAGCGTCTTACTTTTAAGTGTTTCTTTGATCCAGGTGACCAGAGTTTGGCTTGATAGAAACTCTTCCAGACATGCCGTGTTCTGCCTGGTGACTTTGGACAGTTGCTCTTTGGCACGTAACAGGTCTTCAGTGAGGGAGCCCAGGGTCCTCTGCTTAAAGGCGTCTTCTTCCTGTTAAACAGCCAGGCAGACAAAATGGATTTTTTTAATATATTGTCAAAAAAATAAACGTACATTTAAGTGAAAGAGAGACGGCAGGATGCATGTCACATCATATGTGACTGTGGCAGATTAATAATGGTAGTATGACCATGGTGAAGCAAAGACAACTCTGATTTAGTAGCGTTCATAAGCACATGGTAACATTCGTAAATCGATTGGTCTGAGCTTCCAGGGATTCAGACCCGAGCAAAGGCATTAATAATAACTATAACATAATATAAAAAAAGCATTATTTTCACTGATGGTCTCATTCGCTGTTAGAGGTAATTTATTGTTAGATCAGAAGACTATTACCAGTTGGCTGAGAGTGTCAATTTCAGTGAAGTCCCCAGAAAGATTCATTTTGTCCTTGATTTTCAGCATGGCGCTGGCTGCAGCCGCGGCCTGGTGTAGCTGTCGGTACTCCTGAATCTGACCATGTCTTAGAGCCACACAGTTCTTTATCTTCTGCCCATTCAGACTCACTTAAACTATCTGACATTAAAATAAGCTCTTTCTTCATTAGCATCCCATCTCCTTGGTCTCCAGAATCTGCCAAAACCTTATCGAGCTGTTTAAAAGTGATGTCCCCACTTGCTATGTTGTCGCTGAGTTGATAGAATTCGGCAAGTAGTGGATTCCAGATTCTTTCAGAGATCTGTGTTAAGGTGACTGCAACAGGCCCACTTTCTGATGCCAAAGACTCAGCCCTCTTCACCCAGGAGAAGAGAATCAAGTTGCTGTGATGGCGTTTGTGCATTTTGCTGGCCATTTTCAGGACGTTCATACTGATGTTGTACCAGATGACCGATGGAGAACCAGTCTTCCCAAGTTTTCCCTCAGAATCAAAGGCCTGAACGAGCACCAGTTTGTTCAAGCCGACGGTGTGGAGGTTTGCATTGTGCTGCTGCTCCACTGTCGACATCTCAGGAACTGGTTAAATGAAAACAGTAAGAGAAGAAAACGACACAATACATATATTTCTTTTTTAAAGTTCGGTAAATTAACATTATTCAAGCCGAGATACTGCAGGTAAATTGGATAAGCATTGTAACTTATACTGTATATATCAATATCATAATTTAACTTTGCGATTTTACAAGAGACATTTACACAATAATTTTTTGGTTGGATAAATATGAAAACGTGGCAATATTTAACTATGTTGTGCCCGCATTTGCATAAGTTTAAGAACAAAAATAATTGTTATGGAAGCAAAATAGACAAAAATCTCAAAATTTACCAGTACTTGAAAATTGTGTTTTTTCCTGCAATGTCTCAATTTAACACAAGTTGGCATTGGGGTACTTTCTTAATTTTCTAGTTCTACTTACCTGTGATGCTTTCTGTCACCTTTGCTATCATCTTTATCAGTGTTTCCATCTGCTGTTTCCGCAGTATGAAAGATTCCAAGTCTTTCTCTCTCTGAGCCAAAACCACGTCAGCAGTGACAGGGACCGTCTCAGATTTAGTGTTTTTCTTGTCTGTGAAAAAGCACAAGGAAGATTTTATTAATTAATAATGAATGTTTATGTTAAAAAATTAATTTCCTAATGTTTAAGGAAAATCAGAAACACAATAAGTAAAACATATTCATCCCCAGGAGTAAATTAAGTTTGTAACAATTTCTCCAATTTACAATAGAAATATATACAGGAGTAAATGAGTGTAGAAAAATATGTGCCTAATGCTATAATATGTAGTTTAACAAATATAAATGTAACAAAAGTAAAAAATTAATAATAGGTAAATAAATATGAACATTTTACTGCAATATGTAACCACTTGAAATAACAAAATGACATGAAATATTGTTATATCAAAAATATGTTATTTGTATAAATATTGGGTCAACAAGTACAACCATAAGACCATGTAATGCAACACTGTTATAATAACTAATGATTTGTACATTATTGTTATTTGTACAAATTATTCCTCAGATGAAATATTACACTTGAAATGTAATGTAGTATTTATATAAGTGATGTTAGTGCGTGTTAAGGTGCATACACTGCTGATGAAGCATCTTGAACTCTTCCTTGTATTTCAGGCAGGTCTGCAGGTCTCCAAAGGAAATGTGTCCCTGAATCAGAGAATCCACCAGAGACTGAAGAGAGTCCAAACAGCTGTGAACGATCTGCCCCGCAGTGTCATCAACCTGGATTGACTTCCAATCACCTGACAGAATACAATGACACTGTGAGCATTAAAATGCACTTTATTTAGCACTACAAAACAATAACATTATGAAATTTGAACAACACTGGGAAGAAAATCTCAAAATATTTGAATATGAATTAATAAAATAGTTGATGACAGAACTGGGTGAGCCCCTCACAGACACATTTTGGTTAACAGGTGGTTAACAATACAATTGAAAGTTATACATAAGTTTCACTACTCAAAGTTGGCAAAACAAATTCTTTAAAAAAATAAAAAAAGTTGAAGTTAATAAAAATAAAATTAATAATAATAAATTAATAAAATTAACTAAATGGTATAAAATATATAAATAATCAATAAAAAATAATTAAAAAAATATTCTAAAAAAATATATTTAAATTAATAATTAAATGAAGTAGGCTACCTTTAGACAGTAGGTGGTTCATGGCAGACTGTGGGTCCAGCAGTTGGGCAACAGCGTTTTGTCTGAAACGAGCTGCGGACTCGACCACGATCGCAGACAATACGACCGGAGGCAAATCCTTCACCTTAGAGCTCAGAGTCCGCATCAGGTCGCCCTCCTTCTCTCTCTAAACACAGGAATATATGATCAATTATCATATGAACGCAGTGGTTTTGCTACTAATTGGTGTGCTTGTTAGAAAAAAAATGGTGTAGCTAATAAAAAAAATTAAGAAATATCTACTTATAACATCTAGATATTGGGTCTTATTTGAAGAGATATTTTAAAACTCTGAAATTCAACGTTTTCTACTTGGGCGTAAGTTTCAAAATGTGCCAGTTTTAGTTGTTTTATTCGATATATGTTGATTACCTGGCAGATTGCCTTGATAGCAGACTGACACATCTCGTCAAAGCAGGTCTGCACATCCTCGTGGCTTTTCCCTATAGCTGCTGAGGATGAATCCAGGCAGCACAGCAAGACTTTCTCCTCATCACTGGCCTGAAAACGAAACAGTTCAGATGTCAATAGAAACAATACAATTAAAGTATACTGCACACAATGTAAAAAAATTCAACACTGTCACTCGATTTTTATTTTTATTTTTTTTTTGGGGGCATTTTTTATGCTTTATTGATAGTGTAGAGACAGAGTTGAAATGGGGCAGAGAGGGGAGTGACATGCAGAGAACGACCGCGGGCTGGAATCGAACCCGGGTCCGCTGCTGGCCGAGGCCCATGGAGGGGACGCCTTACCAACTGAGCTAAAGGCGCCCCAGATTTTTGAGTTTTGAGGCTAAAAGATCATTTCAAAGATCTATCATTGATATGTAACGTAACGTCAAGTTTTAGAATCCTACAAACCCAGAATTCCGAAAGTAAAAGTTGTGCCAAGTGATTATTTCTGGTTCAGAACGTTTCTGTAAAGTTTTAACAGTGTTTAATATTTGTAACAACATTTTGACGATTTTTTTTTTACATGTATGAAAGTTACATTTTCATTACATATGAATGATAAATTATCTCAACAAAAGATAATTAGTTGGCGCAAATGTGGGAAGTTTTCCCTCAAACTTAAGACTTTTAGTTTTAGCCTCAAAATTCAAGAATCTTGGAAATTTGAGTTCTTCTAACTTTTTCATCTTCACAGTTCGGATTAATATACAATCACTGACCTTTGAAATCCTCTTCTTCAGGTCTTTCGTCAGACTGATCCGCCAACGGGATGAAACTTCCTCTAGAAAGCTTTCCACCTTCAGCATAGAATCCCACATCTGAGAATTCAACACAATAGACAGTGTGTTATTTCACATCTGGTTAAATGGCTTAATAAAATGGTAAAATGGTAAATGGACTTGTCTTATATAGTGCTTTTTAGCCTATTTTCTCAGCCCCAAAGCGCTTTACATTTCTTACCACATTCACCCATTCATACACACACTCATACACCGATGGCAGTAAATAATGACGATGTGTGACATTAATACTGGCAAATATTCTGTTTACCTCTATTTCCTTTGGGTAGGAGAGTGTTGGTGATAGTGACGTCATAATGGGATTTTGCAGCAGTTCATCTCTCCACTCACTGATTTTCTTCTGGACGCCAAAAAGATTGTCCAAGAACTTCTGCTTGAATGTCTCCAACTCTTCTTCAGTGGACTAGAAGGCACAAAAGGAAGATTTTAATACGACACTTTTAACAACCCGTCAAGCTCCCTGATTTCATATTTATTTTGGTAAAACCTGTCAAGTTTTTTCAATACTCTGAACCAAAAATATCAACTTCTAAAGCACTTACATCAACAAAACGTTCCATAATCATTCCTAGAACTATTCTGAAGGTTATTACTAAAATAGATTTGTTCATATATTGTTAATCATCTGATGTATGATACATTTTGTTCTTAGAAACAGACCTTTGTAGGTCCTTCTTCATGAATAGATTTTTACCTTTTTGCAGCGTTCAGTGTAGTGAATCTCTGCCAGTTTCAGGACCAGTTGGTAGGACAGCACAGCAGCCGGGTACCAGGGCACGAGTCGAACAACGCTACATGTGTACTTCACCAAAACCTCGCTGCTCATCAGGGCCGGCATGATGTTTCCAGATTCAATCATTCTGCAAATTCAAAGCAGAAGTTGGAAATTTGTTATCTTTTTTTTAAATTTTTTTTTACAATTTTTTTTTTTTTTAATTTTTTTTAGGGTTTTGGGGGGGGGGTGGAGAGGGGGGGGGGGGGGAAGAAAAAAGAAAACACACGCGGGGGGGGGTGGGGGGTCTGCGGAGGGAGGAGGCCTTGCCGGGGGGGGGGGGACGCCCTACCCACTGTTATCTTAACAAAGTGCCACAACATAACATCATTGGGCACCACATTTGTTCCCATGAAGCTCCCAGTTTGCACTTGTCCTTAAGATATTTTTTTCTCACTACTGCACCAACAACACAAAGTTTCAGATGTTCTTACCTGTCCTTCTCTCTGTCCACCCTCAGCAGAATGTGAGTCAAGGCTTTCTGAGTTCGCTGCAAGAAGAAATGGATAACAATTATTATTTTAAAGATTTTAAAAAAAACGCCATATTATATGTAGAATAGCGTATTCTGAAGATGTTTCTACCTTTACAGCCTCCTCTTGTCTGTTTAAATCTCTCAGGTCTCCACATTTCTGCAGTCGGTAGAACAGACCCTGGATCAGATGTTCTACGGGGATCGCTGTCAGCTCTGAGAACTCATGAAGATCCTCAAACGCGACGAGAGATAACCAACCGACCAACAGCAGAGACGTCTCTTTAGCCAGAGGTAAACTGGTCTGGATCAAACTCAGCATTTTCCTGTGTGAAATACAAACGTTAGGACCACAAAATATGATCAGAATTTCAAGGAAAATACATTTATAGGTGGAGTCAGTGAGGTGGAGTCAGTGATTCTGGAAACGTTTGATGTCAAAATGACTGAATATCCCCTCACGAGCCGCTACCTGTCCATACTGTGCTATACTAAATAAATTTCATTATTCTCATATTATTCTAAAATAAAATAAAAATCAACAATTTTAACAAATATTATCCGCCGGAATTACGTTTTCCGGGGCCACCCCCCCCGGACCCCTAGAAAGAACCCCGTCAAGGCCTTTTTCTAGTAAAATTTATTTTTTTCCCAGGGGGGACCCAGCGCCGTAGGAGAACAACAGACCCACTGAAAAATACCATACACAGCCTAGGCTCTGTAAACTGGCTCGTTACTAGCTACGGTGGGCATCCTTTGTTTACATAACAGTTTATGTAATTAGTTATTTGTTAATCCCAGCTCCTAAACACTTTATGGGATAAAACAATTGTGGGGGCTCGTCCGGGATTTGAACCCGGGAAACACAGAGCGAGAATTATACCCGCTGAAGAAGTGAAGTGAAAGCACAAAACAAAACAGAGCCAGAAACCCACACACTAGGGTATAGGTAACAAGAGCATAGGCTGTGTTTTAACACTGGATTTTAACAGTGCACACAGTTAGGACAGGTAGCCGATCCTGAGGAGATATTCAAGGATTTTGACAAAAAGGAATTTTGACGGGGCGCTCCAGTGGCGTAGTGGATAGAGCACGTAACATATTGTCTCTGGCCTTCGTTGCAGTGGTCGTGGGTTCAAATCTGACCTTTGGACCTTTACTGCAGGTCATCCCCCTCTCTCTTCTCTGTCTCTCTCTCTCTCTCTCTCTCTCTCTCTGTCTGTCCATTTTAACTCTGCACTGTCTAATAAAGCTTGAAAATGCCAAAAAAGTCTTTATATAAAAAAAAGGGATTTTGACAACAAGCATTCTCCAGAATTGAAGACTCCACTTTTAAGGTTGTTTCGAGACAAACTCACCTCCTCTTTTCAGGATGGGACTGTATATTCTCCCTGAACTTGCAGAAAAAGACATTCTCCAGTCCCGACCAGTTTTCCTCCAAAACAGACGGACCAACTTTAGCAGCGCCGGCTCCCGGGAGTCTGAGTTTGAAGAGCAGGGGAACGAGCAGAACCATCTCCGACACCAAGTTGGAAATGCAGTGGTTCATCAGACCCAACACAATACTGGGGGAAAGAAGAAGACACTTTAGATAACTTTAGATAAAAAGAAAGAGATAATTGTGTTAAATACAGATACACAAGGGTTTACATGGATAAAAACTGATAAAAAAAAATCTACAACTACACACGAATATCATGATGGTGGTTTTTGACAACTAATGAAGACCTGGGCATGTATGTAAATTTGAGAACATTTAAAAATGCTAAATTGCTCCTTTCATATGCAAATGAGCCCTGTTGCAAATACCACCTATTACACAAAGGCTAGTTAAAGTTAAAAAAGTTTAAAGTTAAGTATAAAGTTATAGTGGTGCTATTCAACGATGTTGAGACCTGTGTATTAATATATAATATAATAAATATCACATGAAAATAACATAAAAAATTAAAAAACAATAGATTAATACAATTTGTATCTCTCTTCAAAGTTAGTCAGGTTATTGTTTGATTGTTGGAATTTTCATTTAAAAAAAAAAACTTACAATTGTGGATGTGGATGTGGGAAAAAACTGAGCAACCCATCAATGTTTTTCTCTTCCATCGCGGCCTCTGAAGACACCAGGAGACACAGCTGAACCCAGCCGCTCAATCCCAGGTTGATTGTAAACTTTCTGGTCACCATGAAAACCGACAGGCCCTGAATCACAGGACTGGTGCTCTTCCATCCTCCTGACAGTTTCTCCTTTGATTCTCCTTTTAAGATCTGAACCAAAGTCTCTGAGATCAGCTCTGATGTCTGGAAATAAAGAAGAATGTTGTGTTAAAGGTGGAATATTGGACAGAAAGCAGTGGTTCTCAAACTTTTTACACTATTTACACCCCAAAATAGATCAGCTTTCCAAGTACCACTAAAATGACCGACATTAAAATAAAAATCATGCTTTCCATCACATTTATCACACATTTATCGCACATCCTCTGCGTACCACAAGAGGGAGCTTACATACCACTGGTGGTATTCGTGCCATAGTTAAAGAACCACTGACGTAACGTATAATTAATTATTTAAATTCTCGTCTTTTCGTTGCACTAACCTTGACCATGGGAGGTTTGGAATTGTCCGGGAATTTCAAACGTTCATGTGCAGAACCCAAACTCCACATAAAATGCTGCAAGTTGTCACACAGGCTCTGAATGCTCTGCTTATCTGATGGGGTCCATTTCTGGAAGATTCTGTTGAGCAGATCTCTGGCTGAGGCCTGCCACGCGTCAGATATCTCCACACCTATTTGTTTTTTCCAGCCGAACATCTGAAGGCCAGATTGCCAGAAACCGTGATCATCACGACCAATGAAGCCTTCATAAAGGTGCAACTCTGGAAGAAGAAAAGGCAGCAACGGAAGGACTAGGGTGATATCCACACATACACAGATATTTATGTTAACATTTTTTTTCCTCTTTCGTTTATAAGAATATCCCCACAAGCACGGATTTGAAAATCTTTCAGTCCACACGAAAAGTGTCACCCAAGTAACATGTAAACAAACGGCCCAATCTGACGTTGAGAAAAGATATCTGGGCGGGTACTGTGATGTCTTGTTTTAGTGTCTGGTTGTGATGTATGCATGTGGTTAAAAGGAAAAGCTTGTAGAAAAAGCTACCGTTACGGCAATGCCCGTGTAGGTGTGGACATGTCGCAAACATACAGTAATGAGTTGACATGCTGAAGATAAATGGTTTGTCTTACCTTTGATGTTTAAGTTCCATGGAATTTGAACATGTCTTTCAGCAATTCCTGAAATCTCTTTATTTCGTTGCTTCACAGCGTACCAGTAGGTCAACCAGTTGCCTCTTGTCAGTTTGCTTTCTTCAATGGAAAAGTTTGCTTCCACCAGATAGCCTCCCTTTAGTCCCCTGAACAGAAAACATAGAACATTTGTGTAGATTAAATTATCACTGAATTCTGAAAATATGAGTGAAACTGTAGGAATTCTATATTTTATATGAGGGACTTAGGCAGTGTAGGACATTCTAAACATAGTCATGGCAGTGATACTGATTATATCAAGGAAAACGTGTCTGTCAAAGCAACCAGGAAGTTCATGGATTACCATAGTGAAGACAAAAGCAAAGAAGCACTAAATGAAGCTTGCTCTGTCGGCTAGTGGACGTGCATTAGAGACTTGGAACCAAATAATTTGCAGTCAGTGAGTGATACCAAACCTTTACAAACTTACAAATAATATCACCACCAATAAAAATATATAAAAAATAAATTAAATCATATGAGCATGGGTATGGGTATCAGCCGATATCCAAAACCCAGATATCGGAATCGGATCAGAACTGAAAAATAGTGGATCGAAGCATCTCTACTGACAGCATGTAATATCACAGTGAAAAACATATTGAATACTCACACAAAATGTGTCAGTTTAAGGGGGAAGCTCTGTTCTCCACAGTACAATGCGAGTGTGTCGAGGTCTTGATTGAATTTGAACTTCTTGTCGAGCACGGCGTAGATGTGGAAGGTGAACATGGGAGCAGCGGGAGGAGCTCGTACAGGGCTGAGGTCTCTGTGGGGAGACAGAGAAATACATGATTACAGTCACACGTTTAACCACAGCAGTGTTTCACCTAGGTTCATGTTACTGCAGGATTGACCATCTGTAAGATTGATTGATTGATTTGTGAAATTTGTCGTGACATTACTTTTTTTATTTACTTTAAAGGTGCTACGAAGAACTTCTAAATATTTCTGAAACAGTCCAATTTACCTCACATGATCATAAATCACATATCACAGCAAACGAGACCATCAGTGCAAAGAATGCTATTTTTTTATAGTTTTTCTTAATGCCTTTGTCATGGGTATACGCTCACCCAGGAACAACAACTGGCGTGGCAAAAACACTACCGCTTTTTTTCAAAGAGGGCGCTAGAATTAAGACAAACTGAAAGTTTCTCGGAGCACCTTTAACAAACAAAAATTACTCTTGGTGTATTTGCATTGATGCAATTGACTGATAGTAATCTTTAGACATACAGTATTGTCATGTTAGAAGAGTCATGCGTATAATGCTGAATAAAATTAAATATCTAAATCCTATTGTAAACACTTCACAGTATGTAGATGTAGCCTTTCCCTTCAACTTTACTCTTACCTTGAGCTTTGTGATGTTGCAGTGTTTTTGTCTGTTGCTTTATCGGCTCCACTACTGGTCTGTCTGTCACTCCCTCCCTCTGCAGTCACGACATTGGCGTAGGACGTTGATGTGGCATCTTTCTCTGCTTCACTTGAGGCTCCTGCAGGTGTATTCTCTACTGTAGACTCTGACTCTTTCTGTGTATTTTTCTCCTTAGCTGAATCTGACTTTGCTTTGTTTACATTCTGCTGATCTGTGCCGCCATCTTGTAATTTAGGTCCAGAATCAGGTGTGAGATTGCCTGGTTGTAGCTGTGACTTATTAGCCGCGACGTTAGCATTGATGTTGTCATTATTTTTTTTAGTCTTTTCATCGTTTTTATCGTCTCGTTTCGCAGCGTCAAAGTCGGTCTGAGTTTCCTGGTTGCTCTGACAAACTATTAGAGTTTGTGTGAATTTGTTTGTGCCTTTAAGTTGACTTGTTTGGGTTTGAGCTTGCACCATTTTGGCGTTTTCGTGGGATTGTTCTCCGCTGTTTTTTTCCACATGTTGTAAGTTGTCTTTTTCTACATGTTGTGTATTTGTGGAAGCACTGTGCTGTGTTTGCGGTAATGTATTTGTGCCTTTAAGTTGACTTGTTTGGGTCTGAGCTTCCGTTATCCTGGCATCCTTGTGGAGATTTCCATCCCTGATTTGCTCCACAGTTTCCAAGTCACTTTCTTCTTCTACACATTGTTTGTCTGTAGACGTGTTGTGCTGAGTTTGGCTGCTTGACTCCACAACCTCCATCTTGGATTCTTCTTCTTCTTCGTTGGTTTTACTGTCTACATCTTCTCCATCTCCCTCTACATCAGACTTGCTCTTTTTATGTTTTCGATTTCTCTTTTTTCGTCCTTTTTCTTTGTCTTGAACTTTCCTGCTGGGACTTCCTCCTCCCTGTGACTGGAATACAAAAATAAAATGTTGTTTGTTTGTTTATTTCAAACGTGTTAAAATTATACAGATATAAACTATAACTTAAACTTGCAGTGTGTAGCATTTTGGGTTTTATTTCCTAGCAGATTTTGTAGAAAGTAATTATAATATCCATAAGTACATTTAATTTAGTGCATGATAGCTGAACATTTTTTTTAAATTATTTTTTTCCCCCTTAGAAAGGGTCTCATATATGTCCATATTTCTGCATATTTTGGACCAAGGCCTAGTGCCGCCATCTTGAAAGTGTCATAGTTGGAATGTCATCAGGTGCATTGTTTAAAATGTAGAATTGTTCTTGTCCTTGAAGGCCACTGTAGCTTCTGTTATTATTCTAAAGGGTTGGGGTTACCCAGGGAGCGTTGCATTCTAGAACTTTGTAGAACTTTCTTGATGATGTCATATTACACACTGCACCTTTAAGCTTGGCGATTATATGCCTCCATCCATACAATTAACGAATGGTGAAATAATACAGTGGTGGTAGGCAAAGCTTTAAAGAAGAAATGACACAATGTAAGGTCACAGTAACCTTTGACCTCCAGAATATATTCAGTTCACCATCTAGTCCAAGGGTAGCCTGGTCCAACCAGACCATCGTACTTCATTTCATTTGTACAGAAGGTCTGGAAGTGCTGTAATTGGCAAATGTTCACTCACTTGGAGGCGGGTGTCTGTCGAAGTTTAAAACTATTGGATCTGCCCAGTGCCACTCTGGATTAGCCAACCAATCGCATAACGTTTGGTCGTCACGTGTGTCATGAGCTGGCTTTTGACGGTGCCTTCCAGCCGGACAGGGAACTCGGAAATTTCCGACTTCACTACATATTGTAGTCTATGAATCTACCGGTACCTGGCAACGGTAACTTGTTAGAGCCTAACGTTTAGTTATTTGGACGAGAAAGGTTTTAGGCGTCCATACTTTCGCGAACAGATGCACTGGAACACAGACAGGTCGGAACTCGGAACTACCAAGTCAGAAATCTCCTTCTTCCGAGTATAAAGGAACGCAGCATTCAACTGAAACTGGAGCGTTCTCAGCCACTCACTCTGTTCGCTGATTGGTCGATCGTAGATTCTCCGGGGAATCTGGGAAATGCGCTGTACACCCAGACTGACTACTGAAGGGAAAATGAAATTTGGCCGGAAGTAGGCGGGCGGAGCCAGGCTAGTCCAAGGGTAAGTTTGTGCAAAATTTCACAAAAATCCCTCAATGCATTCTTAAAAATATTGCATTCGTGAGGCGGGTTTTTGTCTTAAACCTTGAATGTTGTTCTTATGTACAAAAACGTTTTTTTTTAAATTGTAATGCTTAAAAATAGGCCCTAAACAGACAAGCCCATATGCAGTATATAGCCTACATATGTGTGTATATATAGGCTATTCCTTTTTTCTTTTTATTTCCTTTATCCTGTGATCACCAGATAACAAAGCTTGCTTCCACTCATTACTCATAATATTAATATATGCCGTTATCTCAAGATCATTAAAGTGAATTCATTATATAAATATACAGTATGTGGGATTATGGGTATTAACAGTGGTGGTAGACAATGCATTAAAGAAGGTAAAGCTCCTTATACGTATTACCTATATTTCCTTTATTCCATGATTACAATTATTTATCTCCTGAACACGATATAACAGCAAATTATATTATAAGAAATGAGAGGAAACAAACTGTGATCAATGTTTTGATAAGGGGATAAAATAATAGAAAAATGTATAAACAAGACAAATATTAATATATGCCGTTATCTCAAGATTATAAATTGATTCATTATTTAAATATACAGTATATGGGATTATGGGCATGTCCATTTAGGGCTTCCGTACTTATGAGTAATTTGAGCGTTTGTACCTTTTTCTTCTTCCAGGGTCTTTTAGTTGGAGCTTCTTCCTTCTTCTGGCTTCTGTCCTGGGATGCTGAGGTGCTGGGGGGTTGGGCTGCTCCTTGCTCCATATGAAGGGGAGTCTCTCTGTCTGTCTGTCTGTCTGTCTGTCTGTCTGTCTGTCTGTCTGTCTGTCTGTCTGTCTGTCTGTCTGTCTGTCTGTCTGTCTGTGTGTGTGTGTGTGTGTGTGTGTGTGTGTGTGTCTGTCTGTCTGTCTGTCTGTGTGTGTCTCTGTGTCTCTCTCTCTCTCTGTCTCTCTCTTTCTTTCTCTCTGTCTGTGTGTCTGTGTGTGTGTGTGTGTGTGTGTGTCTCTCTCTCTCTCTGTCAGTCTCTGAAAATATAAATATGAGACTTACTATTCAAGTTTAGTTGGTTGCATTATGCACACTTTACACAGTTTGGGAGTGGCAAAACGAGAAAAGCTAAGTGCATTTATTGATCCTCCCTAGATACTTTGTACTATCATAAAGTACTTCATAACATTATGATTGTGTGATACAATATCACCACTAGGGCTGCAACTAGCAAATATTTTCATTATCAGTATATCTTTTTAAAACTAGTTTTTCAAGTAATCAATGAATCTTTTAATCTGTAGAACATGAGAAGATAATAAAAAGTGATTTGTCACGTCTTTAAAATGCTTGTTTCATTTGATTAACTTGATCAATTAATAAAAATGTAATACTGTGCATATACATCAGAACAGTCAGGCATAGTCACCTGCATGGTCTATAGTCTAGACAATCTTGTAAACTTGTATAAGTAGCCTTTTAGAATGTTAAAGGTGCAGTGTGTAATATGACATCATCAAGAAAGTTCTACAAAGTTCTAGAATGCAACGCTCCCTGGGTAACCCCAACCCTTTAGAATAATAACAGAAGCTACAGTGGCCTTCAAGGACAAGAACAATTCTAAATTTTAAACAATGCACCTGATGACATTCCAACTATGACACTTTCAAGATGGCGGCACGAGGCCTTGGTCCAAAATACGCAGAAATATGGATAGATATGAGACCCTTTCTAAGGGAAAAAAAAATAATTCTATTTTTTTTTTCAGCTATTATGCACTAAATTAAATATACATATGGATATTATAATTGCTTTCTACAAAATCTGCTAGGAAATAAAACCCAAAATTCTACACACTGCAGGTTTAATGCTACGTTCACTAAAGTAAGAATATTTCGTCGATATCTGATACAAACACAATAACAAGTTGACAGGCACTTATTTAAGTTGATTTAACAGAGCTTATTAGAAAGGTTTTTTACTAAGTAGCACAAACAAAGTAATTAAGCCAACTGGCAATATCACAAAGTACAACACATTTGAAATACTGATTTAATCTGTAGGCCTAGTGTAAAACACACTTTAGTTGAAGTAGGCCTACAATGTATTGCTTTCTTACCTTCAACAGCTGATCAGTTGACACGAGCGGCTGCCGGAGTGTCAAACTGTAAACTACTGATACGAGGAAATGTGAAACAGACTTCTTGCTGCTACACGAAAAAACAAGGGATCGTCTACAAATTAATTTACCACAATAATGTAGCTTTTATGTCTTAAAGTGGCCACAATTTACCTATGTGAAATGACTGTGTGTATCAGTAGGATAACACTAGGGATATTTACATGGTCCATGTCACATAATAAACCGATTTAAATATGTTTTGCGTGTTAATTTTATGGAGTAATTTCTTGACGGTCCCTAAAGTTAAAACAATTATCGTTTCAGTTTCATTTCTCCCCGATTATCCACAAACAAGAATCTTACGCTGCGTTCAGGTGCCGGTTAGTAGATTTCAGTTTCAGTACAGACAGTTTGGAAACCTACGGCTAATTATTATGAAATATAGGCTATACCTTTATTTGAACAGGGACAATGTAAAAAAAGAAACATTAACCGTGTTTAGAGCAAGGAGAGATGTATTATAGCCTACCAGGTTTTTAGCAAATTGCTATTTTCCACCTGTAGTCCCTGTATAATAAATAGGCTATACTTGCGAAGTCATTTAGTCATTCATATAGATTAATGATTACAGTGGCGAAAGTGTTGCATAAAAGCACAAATTAAATGTGTGTAGTAAATGTATTTAGTGCTATTCTGTTTTGGATGCCCATATTCCTGAATGTTGTGAAGTAGAGGAACAGTGTTACAGGTTACATTAACCTGTAGTGAAAGTGATCAATTTGATTATCTGTACATCACAAAAAAAAAAAAAAAAAAAAAAAAAAAATCCTTTTGAAAGAACATACTGAAAACATCAAAAATAAACAGCATATGCAAAGTATGATTATTCTTATTAGGTATTTTACTATGTATCATATCAATATAACAATCATACATTCATCGTGATAACTAGAGGGATATTGTGTGAATGCCGCTGCTAACTATTTTACATGAAAACGAGTATTTACAGAGTTGTTGAATGTATTGAATTTAATAAAACGTCCACAGGTATAATCTGAGCAGATCCTATTATACTAACAGTCAGATAAACTGTAACTTTAACTGCAGCGTCACAAAGAAACTGATTAATCCCCAAACTATTACTCACGATTTATTCATGTTCGCACAAGTCAATGGACTCGAACACCAGAAAAACCAAAGCACACTTCCATCCATCATGGCAGGATACACATATTTCTAATGCTGTGGCGCCATCTAGCGTTGAAGTAAAATATAACTGTTTATTAAAAGTGTTGATCCAATTACATTAAAATGGTAAAATGGACTTTTCTCAGCCCCAAAGCGCTTTACATTTCTTACCACATTCATCCATTCACACACACACACACACACACACACACACACACACACACACACACACACACACACACACACACACACACACACACACACACACACACACACACACACACACACACACACACACACACACACACACACACACACACACACAAATCGATGGCAGTAGGTTTTTATTTAGAGGGAATAAATGTGTAGTCTAACCTTATACGCAGGTCAAGTAAGAAAAATATGAATGAATAAATAAGGAACATTGGCAAGTTAATGACATGCATTTTAGAGGCCTTAGCCGTCCATAAAAAAAAATTATAATAATACACCTCTTCAGCAGAAAAACAATTATTAACGAACAGATTGGAAGACTTTAATAACAATCCATATTCCATAATAATGTACATTTATTTTATTTATATTAATATATATTTTATTGCATACACACACAGACACATACATTACATTCCTTTAAAAAGCCATGTTGTTTAGTTTATAGTCCTAGTTTTGTAAATCGTGGTTACAACATATTTGTAATAGCACATTTGAACTTCTCCTGTGTCTGTAGTAGGGTTGGGTGGTATCCAGTTATTCATACCTTTAAACCTTCCCCAAATTATACCCCGGTATACAGTATAACTTTCCCGGTATTAGGCTTCATATTGCTACGTTTTACAAAATCAATGATAGAACGCCGGTTCCGTATGGGTAAAGTATTCCTCTATTAAAGCTGGGGTATATGATTTCTGATTGGTCAAAGTTAACATGAGCTGTACACTTTGACCAATCAGAGCGAGGCTCCGATTCTCTGTTCTTATTGGCTGTTGGGACTGTCCATTCACTTTGGCACTGACTTTGTTGGTGTAGAGCGTGTCAGGGAGGGACCATAGGGGAGGGACCAAAGAGAACAAGTGGAGCGGTTGAGGTATTTGAATTGGAATCTCTATCCCAACTGCCATTTTCTCCCCAAATCCTCCACCCCAGCTTTAAGGTCTCTGGATCTTCCTCACCACCACTCTGGTTCTCCTAGCCTGGGGTCGGCCTCCCGTGTTGGGGCTGTGAGCGGCCGCTATGCCCCTGTCTCTATGGAGGGTCCCTGGCTGTCTGTGTGCGGTGCCTCTGGGTGCTGCCGGCCTCTTTCTACCCGATCTCACGCTGTCCACGAAGGACTCCACTCCATCAAACTGCCCCGTTAGCTCGGCCAGACGCTGTTTAAGATCGTTAAACTCTCTGTAGAGATCTCCAAGGGCGTCAGACAGAGGCTGGATACTGAAGAGAAGGACACATCACATTGTTTAAGGCAAGTTTATTCATAAATTTATATAGCACAACTCAGACACAAGGCCATTCACAGTGCTTTAAAGTTTACAGGGGCATAAAATTCATCGAGTATAGAATACGCATTAGAAACGCAAATGTAAAATAGGATAAAACATTTAAAAAGCAAATGAGTAGAAATTAAGCTACAGTGCGTAACTTCTGTCGCCCCCCGTGAAGTATTCGGAGTAATTACAACAACACTGTCGATGCATCTACAGGCCAGACAATGGCTGGGTACTGAAGGCATGGAGCAAGCAAGAGAGTCTGAATCAAGTTAAAGAATTACGTGACTTTTGTTAAAGTTTTCGTTGATTCTAGCGCCTACTTTGGACAAAAGTGGTAGTGGTTATCTTAGTGCCATTGCTCAATCTCCACTTTGATATTTTATGACATCATTAGGGGAGAGACTGACATCTGACTGTACACTTGAACACAAATTTTCATAGGAAAAAGATAGAGGGTTGTTTCTTCTTCTTTCTTCTTTCTGTTGAAAAACCATGAAAAAGTGCATTTTGCCTACACAGTGCCCTTTAAAATATACAGAATATCCTCACCGTCCGTAGTCTGGCAGCACCGTGTTGTGGTCGTGCACCAGCAGATCTTTCACCTGAGTCATGATGGCGTATTTCCAGTTGTCTAGAACCAGAGTGAGGTTAGAACATCCTCTGGGGTTCAGGCGCTCTGCTGTGTGTGTGAGGAAAATCACAATCACAATCAGAAAAAACTTTATAATTATTATGCAACAAGGTTTAACAGAGTGATACAGAGCAGGTATATGTTTATGTGTCTCAGTTCTACATTAAATTTAATGTTTATTGAAAATTAATTGAATTGATTGAATTTTATTTCGGACAAGTAAAGAAAAATATTAAAGGTGCAGTGTGTAATATGACATCATCAAGAAAGTTCTACAAAGTTCTAGAATGCAACACTCCCTGGGTAACCCCAACCCTT
>CM049411.1:3547500-3640000 GCA_026929865.2 Hyperoplus lanceolatus
CAAACTAATCAAAACAAAACTCCATTATGCTGCGGTGTGCGGAGAGTGAGACCGATTCATTTAAATGTCCGCTCCACATAAATAGACTAAAGTGATCAGCTGCAACCAAAGCATCTCAGGGTTTGGTTTTTTCCCCTGTAAAGTCCAGAGAATAAATTATCTTCAAAATCCCCAAATTATTTATTATTATTATTTGTTAACACTGGTTTGTCATTCATCCTGCCCACTGATGAACAGAACATACAGTACATGAGGTGAGACCAGCCAAACTTTAGATATACAACTCTGGAAAAAAAAAAAATGAAGAGACCACTCCAAATGTTCAGTGTCTCTCGTTTTACTGTCGATAGGCATATGTTTGAGTAGAATGAACATTTTGGTTTTATTCTACAAACTACTGACAACATTTCTACCAAATTCGCCCCCAAAAAAGGTCATAAGGAGCATTTTCAATAAGTAATGTAGAGATCAAGATTTAAGAAAATCCAGACTGGTCTCTTAATTTTTTCCGGAGATATATTTTTCTCTACGCGTTGCCGATCCTTAAAAGTATTTGAAGGCCACGAAATGGAGTTTAAAAATATTGGCTATGATCCAAATGGTGTGTGTGTGTGTTTGTTGCTTGCGTGCTCCAGAGTAGCTTACTCCTTAAGGTTTGTATAACTGAAAATATTAAGGTGTGTGTGTGTGTGTGTGTTTGTGTGTGTGTGTGTGTTCCTGTGTGTGTGTCTCCATTTAGTCTAAACCTGATACATTAACTTGTAATATCTTCTATTAGTTTTGGTCTTACTCTTTCGGGCAAGAAATCAAAAAGAAGAAATAGTCAGAGAGAGGGAGAAAGAGTGGAGCACCACGTTGTGTTCTAGAAGCACCTCACGGCTTAAACAGAGCCAGTCAGTAGCTATGGAGATGGAGGGGGACAACATACACACTGTAAAATGAAAACAAGTTAAGAATAGCCACATTTTCCACGCCACTGTCTTGCACTAGAGTTTTGACTTTTGAGGCAGGAAAACCGTCTACATTTGAGCCAACCCATTATCTTCTGTTGAGATAACTTATCATTCATATAATGTAACTTCAAGTTTTCAGTTCTACATACTATGAATCCCAAGAAAATAAATTGTGCTAACTTATATTTTTGTTCAGAAATTTTCAACACCGTTTAATGTTTGAATCAACATTTTGACCGACTTGGTTTTTTGTTTGTTGATATGATTAAAGGTGCAGTGTGTAATATGACATCATCAAGAAAGTTCTAGAAAGTTCTAGAATGCAACGCTCCCTGGGTAACCCCACCCCTTTCGAATAATAACAGAAGCTACAGTGGCCTTCAAGGACAAGAACAATTCTAAATTTTAAACAATGCACTTGATGACATTCAAAAAACATGGATTCCTCCATCAGACTTGCCTGCCCAATGTACAAAATGTAATATTAATATTTGTAATTCTCCACTCAGGAGGATAATTCAGATTATTGGCAGAGGTGATTTTACACCAATGAGGACATGTTTATGAAGGAGGATATTGATTTTAGCTAATAAATTACTTCAAATGTTACACAGTGCCCCTTTAAGTTACCTCAACAAAATATAATTAGTTGGCATTTTTCCTTACAACTTACTTTAGTTTTAGCATCAACACTCAAAAAACTAATGCAGACAGCTACCATTTCGACAGAGCAGCTGATAGAATAGATTGAGCTACATATTTCGGCTTATCAAGTTCAAATCCAATCTCAAATCCTCAAGGAACCATTTTGAGTTGGTTGGGACATCAGTGTAGAAGTTACTAGAGTTTGGGGGGGGGGGGGGAGGTTTTTGGTGTTTTGTGCCCCCCAAATGGAGCCTTCAAGACAGCACTGGTTAAAGGCCTACTTCACCTGGTGGAAATATGAAGGTGTAATGAACTCTGAGATCCTATGTAGTATAAATGTGCAAACATTTTAGAAATCGGATCATCCTAGCCTGAGAAAAGGTAGAAAGAGTGTTTTATGGTCTCATATCTAACCCTACATTTTCACGGGGGAAAAGTACAGTTAGACAGCGAGTTAAGATTAACAGGACAGCTGGGCCAAGGGAAGAAAAATCTCATATATTATATTATTATCGCGATTTTATGATGATATAACACCGGTTCTGTATGGGTGAAGTATTCCTTTAAGGTTAAGTTTAGAGGGTAGAGCTTTCCAGACAGCGGTGCCTTGAAGGCTCCGTTGGGGGCACAAAACACCGTCGAGCTTTTGGGGACGACTTCTCAAATCTTGGATGCATTTTTTTTTAAAGTAATTCAATGGTGAAAATAAACACTCTAATTCAGTGGAAAACACTCTGGAGCTATACAGGTCTTCAAGTCTGAGCTTTGACTGATGATTGTACGTTTAAAAAGGGAACTGGGGGCTTTGTCAAAGAGACTGAGACCGTATATATAACACCTGGCTGAGTAGAATTCACACTGAAAAATTCAAAAATGCTAGCTACAATCAGATAAAAAAAATGAAGAAATTAAAGAAGAAATAAAGAAGCTTAATTAAATAACAGTGTCGAGTATTCGGCAAAATGCATTTTTTTTTTTTTATACACAGCAAGATTTTCCAGAAGACGTTTGGTGTGTGTGAGAGAAAGAGAGAGAGAGAGAGAGAGAGAGAGAGAGAGAGAGAGAGAGAGAGTGTGTGTGTGAGAGAGAGAGAGAGAGAGAGAGAGAGAGAGAGAGAGAGAGAGAGAGAGAGAGAGAGAGAGAGAGAGAGAGAGAGTGAGCGGGGCACTGATGTGAGAGAACATCCAAACATTTTGAGAGTCTTTTGCTGCTGTCCTGAGCCACAGCAGGAGGTGTGTGTGTAGGAGTGTGTGTGTGTGTGATTGTAGGGGTGTTTGTGTGTGTGTGTAGGGGTGTGTGTGTGTGTAGGGGTGGGTGTGTCTGTCGGGGTGTGTGTGTGTGTGTGTAGGGGTGTGTGTGTGTGTAGGGGTGGGTGTGTGTGATTGTAGGGGTGTTTGTGTGTGTGTGTAGGGGTGTGTGTGTGTGTGAGGGGTGGGTGTGTCTGTAGGGGTGGGTGTGTGTGAGTGTGTGTGTGTGTGTGTGTGTGGGGGGGGTGTATTTTGGGAAAAGGACATCAGACAAAAAGTGCTTTGCTTTTGCGAACCCCGCCATTCACAGGAGCCATTGTGAAAAGGGATAGCATAAAGAAAAAAAAAATCAGTCTGGTTTTATTTGATTATTCATTGAATTTGGGGTGCAAACGAAGAGTACTTTGTATCCCTTAAAATGTGTCACAACGACCTGTGAGATGGGTCGGACAGAGGCTTCAGAGTTAGGCATGAGAAAACAAAAGGGGGTTGGGCTTCCAAAATCTCACAGACTGGTCCTCGTGCGGGGATGTCATCGGCGAGTTAAACTTCTGATTCTGGAGAACGCTTGTGGTCAAAATTAATTTGTCAAAAATCGGTGAATATCTCCTCGTGATCCGTTACCTGCTGCTACACACTGTCGGTACTGTGTGAGCGCTGATAATAATAATAATATGGTGTAAATGCAAAGCCTAGGCTCTGTAAACTGGTATTCAAACAAACCATAGCTAGGGAATCATGAGATATTCACTGATTTGGCAAAAAATTAAAAAAAAAAATTGTCAAAAAGCGTTCTCAAGGATCTTTAAGGGGCTCAGATCGGGGCGTGGCGAGGCTTGATTGCAGGGCGTAGGCTGTGTGTGTGTCTGCTGTGTCTTTGTCTATGTATCTGTGTGTGTATGTATCTGTCCATATGTGTATATCTGTGTGAGACTGTGTGTATCTGTGTCTGTATCCGTCTGTGAGACTGTGTGTGTCTGTATCTGTGTGGGGTCTTTATCCGCGGGGCAGGCTGCACATTTCACAGTGCTCTGTGCCGGGCTGGTTCATGAAGGTGCAGTGGAGGCAGGACCACATGGAGGAGGAGGAGGCCGGGGTGGAGGGGCCGCCCATCGCCCCGTAGCCCTCTGAGCTCGAGGGCTGACCGCCAACTGTACCTGCAGAGAAAATAGAATAGTCTTAAAGACCTACTTCAACGGTGGAAATATGAAGGTGTATTGAACACTGAGATCCTATGTAGTATAAACGTGTAAACATTTTAGAAATCGGTTCATCCTAGCCTGAGAAAAAGGCAGAAAGAGTGTTTTATGGTCTCACTGTCTAACCCTACATTTTAAATGTAGCTGACTGCCAACTCTGCCTAAAGGGAGAGGGGTTAATATGGGACATTCGGACAGGTAATTATCTTGATAGGTTATGTTCAGATTGCAGGGTAAAATTTCCTCAATTCTGTTTTTTTTTCCCCCGCCAATATGTGACTTTTTTTTTTATGAGTGAATATATATTAAAAATATAAATTTTAGCATTGAAAATACAAAAAATAAAGCTGATATGTACACTAGCATATTGTTTTCAAAATAAACTAACAGTCTAAACGTAGCGTTTGTATATTAATCTATAGGGTAATTTTCAAGGCAAGGCAAGTTTATTTATATAGCACAATTCAAACACAAGGCCACTCAAAGTGCTTTACAGGGGCAAGATTAAAATACATAAAACACATTAGAAGACATTTAAAAGCCAATGAAAAGAAGTAAAACATTTAAATTAAATAAAAAGTACAGGTTAAAAATTCAATCAACTGATCACCTTATCCACTTGTACCAACACAAGCTATACTAAGACCCTCCACGCTACTCACTGCAGAGCTGCTCGATGGTAGCCCACTGCTCCGACTTCTTCCATGTCTGAGCCAAATCCTCGTTAGAAGTTTTCACCGCGTCTAGTAGCAGCCCGATGCTGTCCTGGAAACACACACACACACACACACACACACACACACACACACACACACACACACACACACACACACACACACACACACACTCTGGGAATAACTACACAACATTAGCTTGCAGTCTGGGTTTTATAGAAGACATGACAATCTTATTAAAAGGTGCAGTCAGTGATTCTGGAGAACGCTTGTTGTCAAAATCAATTTTTGGTCAAAACCAGTGAATATCTCCTCATGATCCGCTACCTGTCCGTACTGTGTGTGCGCGCTGACCAACCAGCTGGTTTTAATACACAGCCTATAGGCACGTTGAATGGGTATGTAAACAAAGGGTATGTTAACAAAGAGGACCCACTGTAGCTAGCAACATGGCCCTTTACAGAGCCTAGGCTGTGGATTAACAATTGTATTTTTCTCAGCGCACACACAGGCTGCAGATTATGAGGAGATATTCACTGACTACACCTTTAAGCAGTGTACTGTTATCTTAACTGATCAAAGATGTGTTTGATCGTCATGATCGGGTCGGGGGTCAAAGAGCTATGTCTGAAAACATCCGTACATCAGTAACTGCTTCCAGATTGGGAAAGAATGCAGCTGAATATTGTCAACCATATTCTATAATATGTAATGCTAGGAAAGGCTAGTTTATTTCTATAGCACAATTCAGACACAAGTCAGTGAGTGAGTGAGTGAGTGAGTGAGTGAGTGAGTGAGTGAGTGAGTGAGTGAGTGAGTGAGTGAGTGAGTGAGTGAGTGAGTGAGTGAGTGAGTGAGTGAGTGAGTGAGTGAGTGAGTGAGTGAGTGAGTGAGAGACAGAGAGACAGAAAGAGGATAAGCGAGAGAGAATGAGAGAGACACTGGAAGTGTGTTTTAAACTCACTCTGAGGGGCCTGTCTGTCTGTCTGTGTGTGTGACAGTGTGTGTGTGTGAGACAGAGTGAGTGAGAGTGTGTGTGTGGGTTTTAAACTCACTCTGAGAGGCATGTCTGTCTGTCTGTCTGTGTGTGAGACAGAGTGAGAGAGTGTGAGTGTGTGTGTGTGTGTGTGTGTGTGTGTGTGTGTGTGAGAAAGCAAGTGAGTACAAGAGAGTGTTTTAAACTCACTCTGAGAGGCGTGAGTGAGAGTGTGTGTGTGTGTCTGTCTGTCTATCTGTGAGTGAGTGAATGAGTGAGTGAGAGAGTGAGAGTGTGTGTGTGTCTGTCTGTCTGTCTGTCTGTGAGTGAGTGAATGAGTGAGTGAGAGAGTGTGAGTGTGTGAGAAAGTGAGTGAGAACAAGAGAGTGTTTTTTTTTCTGTCTGTCTGTAAGAGCGAGAGAGCCTAGAAGTGGGTTTTAAACTCACTCTGAGAGGCATGTCTGTCTGTCTGTCGGTTGTTAACTCACTCTGAGAGGCATGTCTGTCTGTCTGTCTGTGTGTGGGTTGTTAACTCACTCTGAGAGGCATGTCTGTCTGTCTGTGTGGGTTGTTAACTCACTCTGAGAGGCATGTCTGTCTGTCTGTCTGTGTGTGTGGGTTGTTAACTCACTCTGAGAGGCATGTCTGTCTGTCTGTCTGTGTGTGGGTTGTTAACTCACTCTGAGAGGCATGTCTGTCTGTCTGTCTGTGTGTGGGTTGTTAACTCACTCTGAGAGGCTGCTGTCTGTCTGTGTGGGTTGTTAACTCACTCTGAGGTGTCTGTCTGTCTGTCTGTGTGTGTGGGTTGTTAACTCACTCTGAGGCTGTCTGTCTGTCTGTCTGTGTGTGGGTTGTTAACTCCTCTGGGCGCTGTCTGTCTGTCTGTGTGTGGGTTGTTAACTCACTCTGGCTGTCTGTCTGTCTGTGTGTGTGGTTGTTACTCCCTGGTGTCTGTTGTTGTGTGGGGTTGTTACCTCTGGTGTGTGTGTGGGGGTGTACCGGTGGGTGTCCTGGTTGTTGTGTGGTGTCCGGGGGGGGGGGGGGGTGGGGGGCCGGGGGGGGGGAGGGGGGGGGGGAGGGGCGGGGGGGTAACGGGGGGGGGGGGGTGAACAGGGTGCTGCTGGGGTTGTTAACTCACTCTGAGAGGCATGTCTGTCTGTCTGTCTGTGTGTGGGTTGTTAACTCACTCTGAGAGGCATGTCTGTCTGTCTGTCTGTGTGTGGGTTGTTAACTCACTCTGAGAGGCATGTCTGTCTGTCTGTGGTGGGTTGTTAACTCACTCTGAGAGGCATGTCTGTCTGTCTGTCTGTGTGTGGGTTGTTAACTCACTCTGAGAGGCATGACTTCATTGGTGACGAGGAACAGCAGCAGGTGGAAATCTGACACGACGTCCAGGAAAGACTCCGAGGTGCACTGGGACAGGTAGGACGCTAAGCTGTGGAAATCCTGGAGACACACACACACACACACACACACACACACACACACACACACACACACACACACACACACACACACACACACACACACACACACACACACACACACACACACACACACACACACACACACACACACGTTAACTTCCTCTGACCTATGGAGTTTATGGAATCAGAGGCCAACCTAACATGTACTATTACATTACATGTCATTCAACAGACGCTTTTATCCGAAGCGACTTACAACTGCAGCACACATTCACATTCATACACCGATAGCAGCAGCAGCTGCTACCACGCAGGGTGCAAGCTAACTATCAGGAGACATTTTAGGGTTCAGTGTCTCTTTGCTCAGGGACACTTGGACATGTGGCGGGGAGACGGGGGATCGAACCACCGACCCTGTAGTTGCAGGTCCACCACCCTACCCACTTGGCCACAGCCCCCTATTTCCTCGTTTACACTGGGCAGATCAGTTCAGTTTGGCACAGCACAGTTTTGTACGGAGTGGTAACCCTAGATCTAATAATGGATTGGATTTATATAGCGCTTTTCAAGGCACTCAAAGACGCTTTACAGGGTTCCAGGTTCCATTCATTCACACACAGTCATACTGGTGGTGGTAAACTACCATAGTAGCCACAGCTGCCCTGGGGCAGACTGACGGAAGCGTGGCTGCCATTCAGCGCCTACGGCCCCTCGGACCACCACCTCAAACATACAGCAGTCATACACATTCACACAAGGAAAGGTGGGTGAAGTGTCTTGCCCAAGGACACAACAACCATGACACTGGTGGCAGAGCGGGGATCGAACCGCCAACCCTTGGATCATTGGATCATTAGATTTGGCTCCCGTTTCCACTGCCAACAGCAACCTTGTTTTGGTAGGCGGGTTTATGCAGGATGGCCATTGTCAAAGTTGGCTTGATACACTAATGAGAGGGTGACAACAAATAGGTACGGCACGGTTCCCCTATTTTGGAACCCATCCCAACTTTTGACAGTGGAAATGCAAATAAAAGCGTGCTGAACCGAACTGCTCAGTTTGGAAAATCCACCACAAGGCATAAGTTATGATGAAGTAGATTATATGACGCACTTGTGTCTCTCCCAGGATCTCCCGGTTCTCGATGTGGAAGCGTTGTGTGGAGCAGAAGGTGAACTGGGGATCCTTTGGGAAAGTCGTCGTTATCTGGAAGAGAAAAAGAGAGACGGGGTAATGATATAGAGAGGTATAAGCTGTGCATTGCATTAATACAAATAGATGCTGTGTAAAAAATAGGGCTGTCCCCAATACCATTTTACAGGCATTAAATACAATTTTTAAATGTTTTATAATGCTAGTTTAAAATATTCCCACAGTGCTGATATTTCCAGTATCTTCAGCCAGCCCATTCAACAGCCATGTGGAAAGCAATTAATGATGCATCATCTTAAAGGTGCAGTGTGTAATATGACATCATCAAGAAAGTTCTACAAAGTTCTAGAATGCAACGCTCCCTGGGTAACCCCACCCCTTTAGAATAATAACAGAAGCTACAGTGGCTTTCAAGGACAAGAGCAATTCTAAATTTTAAACAATGCACCTGATGACATTCCAACTATGACACTTTCAAGATGGCGGCACTAGGCCTTGGTCCAAAATATGCAGAAATATGGACATATATGAGACCCTTTCTAAGGGAAACAAAAATAATAAAAAAAAAAAAATTCAGCTATTATGCACTAAATTAAATGGATATTATAATTACTTTCTACAAAATCTGCTAGGAAATAAAACCCAAAATTCTACACACTGCAGATTTAAATTAGCTTTTCATTTATATTTTCCAAATGGTCTATATATTAACGACTGCTATAACTATATATAAAAAATAATCATTTGCAGACAAAATGTATTGTAGTTTTAATCTACTTTACCAAATGGTTTTGAAGAAAGGATAAAAGATTAAAAATAAAATGTTCAAAATACTGAATTGAGGCTCGAATACCAACCTATAAAGTAAACATTTAGTAGAATATTTCAATTACTCGGGCCAGCCCTTGTAAAAAGAACAAAAGCCACATGCTACTCACATCTATGATAAGGTATTCCACGGGGAGAGGCCGAGCTAGAAACGTGACATCATTCCCAAACTTGTCTTTGTCCTTTAAGATGAAAGAAGAAGAAAAATATATACATTACAGTCAGAGTGGAATACAAATCTTCACATCTGGTTTCCAAACATCTGGATCTCTGGAATCATGTTAGCGACCCCTGTGGCGAGGTTACAATCTGGATGTTATTAATGTGCTTCAGACTCAATTTCACCATTACCCATACATTCATATAATATAGCCATTGCCATGTGTGTAGTCTCACACGACAGAGGAAGGTAGGTGTGTGTGTGAGTGAGTGAGTGAGTGAGTGAGTGAGTGAGTGAGTGAGTGAGTGAGTGAGTGAGTGAGTGAGTGAGTGAGTGAGTGAGTGAGTGAGTGAGTGAGTGAGTGAGTGAGTGAGTGAGTGTGTGTGTGTGTGTGTGTGTGTGTGAGTGAGGTGAGTGAGTGAGTGAGTGAGTGGGTATGTGTGTGAGTGATCAAGTGAGTGAGGGAGGAGTGAGTGAGTGAGAGAGAGTGTGTGTGTTTCTGTCTGTCTGTCTGTGTGTGTGTAGTGTCTCACCTTATAGAATACGTCCGGTACGTACTGCTCTGGTGAGTGAGTGTGTGTATATATGTGCATCTGTCTTGTGTGTGTATGTATGTCTGTGAGTGTGTGTGTGAATAAGTGTGTGTGTGTGTGTAGTGTCTCACCTTATAGAATACATCCGGTACGTACTGCTCGGGGCTGGACTCCTTAGCGAAGCCGAGCTCCGGAGCGTCTTTACAGGGCAGAAGACACTCGTCTCTCACCAGAGCCATGCACTGGTTAGACACCTGGTAGCCCTCGAAGTGAACCTGGTTATCTGGACCTCCTACACAGACAGACAGACAGACAGACAGAGAGAGAGAGACAGAGACAGGCAGGCAGGCAGACAGACAGACAGACAGACAGAGAGAGAGAGAAGCACAGAGACAGGAAGGCAGGCAGACAGAGAGAGAGAGAGGCACAGAGAGAGACAGACAGAGGCACAGAGAGAGAGAGACACACACACACACACACACACACAAGAGAGAGACAGACAGACACACAGAGAGAGACAAACAGACACACACAGAGACACAGACAGACAGAAAGAGAGACAGACGGACACACACAGAGACAGACAGACAGACAGACACACATGATAACATTGTGTTAGGATATAAAAGAAAATCTACGATCCATGAATTGTTTTGCAAAATTGTGAAGTGAATTAATTCATATTTAACACGGATATTATGATTCTATGTTGGGTTTGATCACTTCAAATTTGACCCAAAAACACATTTAAAAAGCAATGTTAGAAAATAAACATTGGACTGCATACTCCAGTGTATGTTGAAGAACTATCAAAATAAGTAATTTTCAAACAGTTCAAGACCTACAATTCAGTTTATTAGATTTTAGACTAATTAAAACTGTTTATGGACCTGCAAAAGCCGCCCAAAAATACTTCGAAAGAAGCCATGCACGCTACCATAACATTACTAATATCACGCCAGTATCAGTGCGCTCAGAATGCACCTGTAGCTACATCTGCAACTCATTTGGAAACACACTAACTCTTTCCACAAAGCAAAGTGAAACATATGGACTCTGTCTCACTGGCTTTAGATTGTGTAACCATGACGTCACTATAGCTGCAGGTGGCTCATTAATGCAAACGACTGGATGAGGTCATAGATAAGTTTTATGCTCTTTTTTTTTTTTCCTAAAGATTTTTTCTGGGCATTTTCAAGCAGCTTTATTAGACAGTACAGAGTTGAAATGTGGGGGGGGGGGAGAGAGAGAGAGAGAGAGAGAGAGAGAGAGAGAGAGAGAGAGAGAGAGAGAGAGAGAGAGAGAGAGAGAGAGAGAGAGAGAGAGAGAGGGGACCTGCAGTAAAGGTCCACGGGTCGGATTTGAACCTGCGACCACTGCAACGAAGGCCGGAGCCAATTATGGTACGTGCTCTATCCACTACACCACCGGAGCGCCCCCCCCCCCCCACAACGATTTATACTTTTCATCAGAACTGTATATAAGGGAAGTAAGTCTTCCATGGCTGTTATGGAGCGTAAACACTTTGGCCTTGATCCTAGGAACCACAGAGGGTTTTCAGTGTAGTAACAGCCAGCTGCTCTCTGGCTGTTACTACACTAGACTGGAGAGACTAAAAAGCTGGAATGTAGATACTTCAGAATCAAAAACTGCTTAAATAGCATCAAAGTCAGCAGCAGTGGCGAAGTCGGTAGGGAGATCGCCTCTGGAGTGCAGGGTCGGAGGTTCGATCCCCCGTCTCCCCGCCACATGTCGAAGTGTCCCTGAGCAAGACACTGAACCCCAAATTGCTCCCGATGGTTCAGAGAGCGCCTAGCAAGGCAGCTTCTACCATCGGTGTATGAGTGTGTGTGTATGAATGGGTGAATGTGGTAAGACATGTAAAGCGCTTTGGGGCTGAGAAAATCGGCTAGAAAGCGCTATATTTATTTATTTTATTTATTTAACTTTTATTTATCCTCGAGAGTCCAATTGAGGGGTGACCCTCATTTACAATGATGTCGAGTTACATAAGTTATATAAGTCAAGTCCATTTACCATTTAAATAGGCATTTATCTCAGAAGCCAGATAAAGTTGGATTTGCAACGAGCAAGTTAAGTAGAGGGTTCTCTGTACCACTTGCTTTGCAATGAAAAGTGTGAACAGAAGTAATAACAAATACAAATACATGTGTTTTTCTAAAAGTTACTGCAAAATGTCAATGAGAAAAATAGAAGGAAAGTCAAAAGGGACATTTGCGAAACTTTTTAATGTCATACCGTATGTTTAATTGACAAGCATTCATTTGTACCACATGTGGTTTAGGCAGGAGTTTTGATTTTGATATCAGTATGTATTTATAGAGATTATTTTCAGTGAACAGAATCGTACCTGTTGCCACCACAGTGACAAACTTGGATCCAAAGTGTCCGTCTCTGGAGAGTCTGCAGGGGTTGGAGTAAAGGTTCTGGAAGTGTCCGGCTGTGATGCATTCCTCTGCACTCAGGTAGTGAGAGTCCTAAAACAGGAGGGAAGACAGGGATGAAAACAGGTAGAGAGGGGTGTGTGTGTGTGTGTGGGGAGTGTGTGTGTAAGAGAGCGAGAGCAAGAGTGTGTTAGCGAGAGAAAGACAGTGTGTGAGAGAATGAGAGTGAGTGAGTGGAGTGAGTGAGTGAGTGAGTGAGTGAGTGAGAGAGAGAGAGAGAGAGAGACAGACAGACAAAGAGGATAAGCGAGAGAGAATGAGAGAGTCCGTGTGTGTTCTCACATAGTTTCTTGTGTAGCGGACGGTTCCTGTCCTCGTGTCCTCAGAGAGAAGGTCAGTGAAGATCCAGCCCACCTGGAAACCAGAGAAAAAAAGTTAAAAAAAAAAATTAAAACATTTGTTGATTAAACCGGTTAATACACAGCCTAGGCTCTGTAAACTGGTATGTAAACAAACAGGCCTGCTGTAGCTAGCGACATGCCCGTTTCCAGAGGCTAGGCTGTGTATCAACAATGGATTTTTTTTTTTCAGTTCACACGGTAGCTGATCATGAGGAGATTTTCACTAATTTTCGGCAACAAATATTCCATATTTGGTGACTGCAAAGCAAGTAAGAAACCACTTGTTCTAAAGAGAGGCTGCATGTCAGTCTAACCTTGGTGAGTCCCAGTTTGGCAGCGATCTCGTCCACAGCTGCAGCTTTAGGATCCTCCACCAACTCCAGGCTGTTCTGAGTCGCATTCTGACAAAACAAAGACATTAAAACACACACGGTTAGATTAAAACAAATAAAGTCTACAGGACCCTTTAAATTGACTTATGACAGACACTAGCTGGGTTTCTATCAGCCTGTTTTTATGCCATTAAGAAGGGTCGCATCAGAAAATGTCGATGGAAATGTCAAAATTCCCATTTAAAAAAAAACTTTATTTAATGAAATAAAATTTAAAAAAAATCTCTTCATAATGTTGTGTTCTTGGGAAATCAATAACTTCACTGAATTGTTTAGGTTCCGGTCTGTAACATCTACTAATTCTACTTTCTATTACAGCCATTGTAATGGTAATGGTAAATGGTAAATGGACTTGTATAGCGCTATATCTCCGTTTATCACAGACTCAAAGCTCTTTACATTGTTTTTTGTACACATTCACCCAGTCACACACACATTCATACACCGATAGCAGCAGCTACCACGCAGGGTAGGCTTAGCACTAGGGTGCTAAGCTAACTAAGCTAACTATCGGGAGCAATTCGGGGTTCAGTGTCTTGCCCAGGGACACTTCGACATGTGGCGGGGAGACGGGGGATCGAACCTCCGACCCTGCACACCAGAGGCGAACTCCCTACCCACTTCGCCACTGCCGCATTGTTTGCCTATGGCGCCATCTTCAGACCAAACTAAGGTGTTTGGTGTTTTGTCCTCCAATGGAGACTTCAAGGCAGCCTGCGGTTAGGGTAATGGTAAGGAATAGAGCCTTCCAGACAGCGCTGCCTTGAAGGCTCGGTTTGGGGCACAACACACCATCGAGCCAAACTAGTGGAGTTTATCTGCTCCAAAACTCGATGGAAACACACCTAATTTACACAATTCTTTGGTTATCTTTTCTGAGCTTTCAAACTATTCCCTTGACATGTAGCTGTGAGCCTGTCTAGTGCTGTGTTTTACCTGTGGGGGCTCGTAGATGGCGGCCACCTCTGCTCTGATGCCCAGCGGTATGTCTTTGTGTTCGGTGAAGCGTCCGTACAGATATCCCATCCGCTGGCTGCCCGTCTTCCTCCAGAAGTCCAGGAAGCGGTCTGCGATGGTGTGGTTCTCAAACATGATGTTGTCCACGTGCCGATATTTCTGGGAGAGGAACAGAGAAATTAGTGCTATTGATGGCACACCGCACACACACACACACACACACACACACACACACACACACACACACACACACACACACACACACACACACACACACACACACACACACACACACACACACACACACACACACACACACACACACAATCTCTGGGTATAACTACACAACATTAGCCCACAAAAATGTGTGGTGAGAGAAAATATTTCTGGAAGAGGAACAGAGAGATTTGCTAGAATTATCTGTTGGTACAAGGCAAGGCAAGGAAAGTTTATTTCTATAGCCCAATCCAGACACAAGGCCATTCAAAGTGCTTTACAGGGGGCAAGATTAAAATACATGATACACATTAGAAAAGCGAATGAATAGAAAAATAAAACATTTAAAAGCCAATGAATAGAAGGGGGATTCATGACATTTAGAGATTAGATAAAATGTATGGTAAAATACGATTCATGGCTCTACGGTTTGTTACTACCATCGTGGGGCGGAAGTTTACCTTGATGAGATTTTGGGGGTTTCTACATAAATCTAGAAACTGCAATGGTGTGGTTCTCAAACACGATGTTGTCAGCGTGGCGGGATTTCTGGTAGGGGTGGGGTGGGGGGGGGGGGGTTTGGGGGGCAGAGAGATTATCTGAAAATGATTGTACAATGGTCTCGACTCAGGATTAAGTGAACATCACCGAATGATTTATTTATTTATTTTTATTCAACCTTTATTTATACTCGAGATATCATTGCGGGGTGACCCTCATTGGGTTTATTACAGCCATGTATCGTTGGCTATAGCGCTATCTTCACACCAAACTTGTGGAGTTTTTCCGCTCTAAAGACTTTACATTTCTTTGTTTGTACTTTCAAAAAAGGTAAAATAAAGTTTAAAAAAATAATATATTATATTCATTTGACATTTAGAGATTAGCTGTAAATTATGCACTTTCCAGATTCATGGCTCTAAGATTTTTTTTTCGCAATCGTGGGGCGGAAGTTAATCTTGGATGAGATTTTGGGGGTTTCTACATTAATCTAGAAACTGCGATGGTGTGGTTCTCAAACATGATGTTGTCAGCGTGGCGGTATTTCTGGGAGAGGGGAGGGGGGCAGAGAGATTAGCTGAAAATGTATGGTACAATAGTATTTTGGATTCAAGGTTTGTTTCCTCAATCATGGTGCTGTATGTGACACCACATTTACAAATCTCGAAATACTCCCAAATCTAAACTCATATATATATATATATTTTTTTTAAAGATCTACAAAACTTCTAATGCAGACATGGATTCCGACAACAGACTGACATAATTGCGCACACACACACACACACACACACACACACACACACACACACACACACACACACACACACACACACACACACTAACTCCTGGTGTAATAATTGTGGTGAGTTTCTACATCTTCTAAATAGGGAAATGTACCTCATTTGAAAGTGCTGCAGTATTATGACATGCATTAACGTTTCACACAGTTTTGCATCTCTTCTAACTGAAGAAAAGTATGAAAACTTTAAGCAAACTTCTCTTTCAAGCATTTTTAGATTTCATGGCAATTGTTTATGAGTCGTACAAAATTGATGAATTTATACACGTATATTGACAAAAAAAAATCTGTTTCTCTCTGTATATTCTTGCTGGGCTAACACACACACACACACACACACACAGAGACAGACACACACACACACACACAGCTGTCTGTTGAGTGTGAGGGCGCTGGGCTAACACACACACACACACACACACACCTGTCTGTTGAGTGTGAGGGCGCTGGGTTGGCACTTGGTGCAGATTCCTTCGGGCCAGGGCGGATGGCCCTCGCAGCCCGACTTGATCTTACAGCTGATGTTTTCCAACGCTGTGTACTTCCCTCTGAAATCAACAGACAACAGTGTTAGAATCCAGCCCGGGTCGTTCTCTGCATTTCATTCCCCCTCTCTGCCCCATTTCATCTCTGTCTCTCTAAAACTATCTAATAGAAAATGCCCAAAAAATAATCTTAAAAAAAAATAACAATTTAGAAAGATATATTTATATAAATGGGTCAGTGAACAGACAACAGTGTTAGGATTCAGCCAAACATTTTATAATGGCAACTATCACTATAGAAATATAATACATATTTAACCAGACATTTTAATTGGAGTATTAACACTTTATACATATATAAAAAACAATTATTTTTTGTCTATAATTTTTTGAAAACAGACAACAGTGTTCAATCAATCAATAACCTTTATTTTCACTCTAAAGACACTGAGGTTTCTCTCATTTACAGTGACGACGAGCATACACAAACAAAATCACAAGCTTAAACTATAATAAACAGTAAAACAGAAATAAAATAGGATTAAAATGTATATGTACGTCCCTCTGAAATGGATCAGTGAACAGACTCAGATTCAAACAAACATTTTATAATGGCTACTACCTAGTTTAGAAATATAATGCATATTTAACCAGACATTTTAATAGGAGTATTAACACTCTAGAAATATATAAAAAAAACAATTATTTTATCTCCATCATTTACCTTTGATCTAAACAATGTCTTAAAAATCTGTACAGTAGAGTACGCCATGTTGGTTGTTTATTTTAATTGGTCTTTTGTTTGTGTGTTCACTTTTCAAGTTGTGTGTTTATGTTGTAAAAGGAAAAAACCCATTAATAAAGTATTATAAAAATAAATATATATATAAAATACAATGGTTGCATTCCGAATCTCATACTCTTTCTTTTTTCTATTCTACATACTACATCCGACGATAAAAAGAATCTAGTTAGGATGCAGTAGGCATACTATTGGGACATACTTTACGCTCTTATTTCATCATAACATTGCACCTTGATCTTGCCTCTTGCTTTTATATCCGTCGCATCCCCGTTTGTTTTCATATGGAGGCTTCGTCGATGTGACGTCACTTCACGTGCGCACTGGATTGTGGGTCAGAATCGCCCAAATAGGATGCACTTTTCAACACTAACAATCTTGGCCGCATGAAGTAGGACATCCGGGTACTTCTAACCATCCTAAATCTGGCCACAAGAATCGGGACATCCTAAATCTTTTTTCTACCATACTATATAGTAGAAAGTATGCGATTCGGAACGCAACCATCGTCTCACTTGTCAGCTCCTCCGGTCAGCTTGCGAAGGTACGCGTGGAATGACATGTGCTTCACTGGAGGGTCCAGATGGTTCAGGTAGTCTTCGTCAAAAGGCTGAAAAATATAAAAATATATATTTAAGTAAAATAAAATAATAAAAATAATAGTGCTATTGTTACAGGTTTGTGAGTTTTAAGGTAATAAACAAGAGGACATTCTCTTACCTCTAATGGTACACAGTGGACACATTTTCCAAGGGCACTATGGCGACATCTGTAACCAGAAAAAGCATTGTTAGGTTTACGACATGCATGTTTGTGTTGGATGTTTAGCAGTAGGGATGCACTGAAATCAAAGTTCTTGGCCGAACAAGAAAATAACAAAACCCTTTGCCAAATAATGTGGTTTTTCACAGTTTTTTTGAAATTAGAAACCCCCGTTTTGGAACATATTTTTTTACATTCCTGCAGACAATACCAACAAACGTAATGTAACTTAAAATAAACGAATTAGTAAAATGAAAGTAGCTTCATTCGCCTTTTTTGTGTCATGCTCAGATACTCTCAAATGCTTCTTCACTGCTGACATGTTTGCTGCATTTACAAAGCATGAGCGCCAACCTACCCGCTGGTTGCTCATTGATCGTGTCAATAAAAACTTAATGTTCAGTAAAAATGTTCACTAACTTAAAGGTCTACTTCACCGGTTTGAATATGAAGGTGTATTGAATTCTGAGATCCTATGTAGTATAAATGTGCCAAAAAAATTAAAATCGGTTCAACCTAGCCTGAGAAAAGGCAGAAAGAGTGTTTTTTTTAACCCTATATTTCTCTTTCTCGTGACATCATAGAAAGAGAAATATAGGGTTAAAAAAAAAACTTACTTTGTAAATATTACTGTGATGTCTTTTACTGTGACATCACAGTAATATTTACAAAGTAGGTTTTTTTAACCCTATATTTCTCTTTCTGTGATGTCACGAGAAAGAGAAATATAGGGTTAAAAAAAACACTCCTTCTGCCTTTTCTCAGGCTAGGATGAACCAATTTCAATTTTTTTCGCACATAGGATCTCAGAATTCAATACACCTTCATATTCAAACCGGTGAAGTAGGCCTTTAAGTGCTTTTTTGGGTGCTATTTTTCAGACAAATCATGTCAGTTGCCTAACATTCGGGTGCTTCCCTATTTTGTCAGTATATATTTTTTCCGCTTACAGCTGTGGGTCTTTGTTCCTGTAGATCTTTCCGTCTTGCTTGGTGAGAACCTGGTCGATCTCGTCTTCCTGAATCGTCGTGGGCGCTGAAAATGAACGAGGGATGACGGAGGAAGAGGAGAAAGACGAAGAGGAAGAAACAGAAGGCTGAGAGGAGGAGGAATGGGGCGTCGCTGTGTCCATCCCTTCACCAGAGGACGAGCCTGAAGGGAACACGTACAGCATGTCCCCGTGCCTATGGAGGGGGCAAGACAAAATATGTGTTTAAAAGATGAATTTTTGGGCATTTTATTGCTTTATTAGACAGTGTGTAGAGAGGGGAATTACATGCCTATGAAGAGAGGGGATACATATTATATTTAAATGTATCATTTGGATGTTTTTAAGTGACTTTTATTGTATTAACTCAAATTTAAACCCGTATTTCTTTCTGAGAACCGCATAATATGATTCCTACAACTTGGAGGGGACAAGATAAATGATGTGTTAAAAGCTGCTTAGTCAAAATAACAGTGACTTTTATTGGGTTCCCTCAAATGTGAACATATTTTTCAGGGTGCGTTGGTACAGCGTTTTGTCAATGCTTCTTTGAAAGATAATTCAACACTCAAGTCTCGTATTGTAAGCTTTGAAGTGAATACATTTTGCCCTTTTTAAAATAACCGCTTTGGCTGGAAATGATTGCAACTAGGGATGGTGCCCGATCTGATCCAATTTCGGAATCGGGAGTGTTACCGCTGTGATCTACAGGCAATAATGCAGAAAGCTACAATACTCTCCACAAATGACCAGTAAACAAGACTAGGTGAAGACACGTACACATTTTAATCCTCTCCTGTAAATGATCTAGACATTACTAATGATGGTCATAAAAGTATGCGATTAATTTAGATTAATTAATCACAGAGCCTGTAATTAATTAGATGAAATAAAATGTAATCGCTTGACAGCCCTAGTTTAAAGCTAAAATTAACAAAAGAAAAAGTATTTTTTAGGATGTTTTTTTGCTGAGAACTTCATAATATGATTCTTACAACTTAAAGCGGCTACGAGTAACATTTAAATATCTTTTAAACAACCTCATGTTTCCTCTCATAATCATAAATTACCTTTAACAGCAAACGAGACCATCAGTGCAAAGAAATACGTTTTTATATAGTTTTTATTGCTGCATTTGATCTGGTCGTACACCCAGTCCGATTTTCGGTTCACGCGTGCATGTTCTATGGTCACATATCCGTATTGGTCACAGATTTCAGTGTGGCGCAGGAACGTGAATTGAGAAGCCTATCCCTCCAGGTGAGGGAAGGGGAGCGGGAGCCTTGTTTGAGACAGTTGTTTGTCGTCATAATGACTGATAACGGGGCTGAACCATCGAAGAAAAAAAAGAAAATGCAATGAAGAAAAGCTAAAAGGGAAAGTGATAGTCGGGCGGGAGGGCGTTGCCAAGCAACGTATACACAATTTCACGCAGCGAAACTAGACTGCAGTGTTTACTCCTAAATGAATGAGCGGTAGCCTACTAAAACAAAGTTTACTTTGCCTCACCAGCATCATCAGATGACCATTATTCATCGGAAATAGTCATTATTTACAACATAAACACATTACCTCATCGTGATCCATACTAAGTGCCGTCTCTCGTTCATTCGCTTTGTGTGAGGACACGGGGACTCGTTCAGCTCCGTGAGAGGTGACAATGCATCAACTCATTGCAATCAGGTGTGTTTAGCACTTACTGGCATTAGTTGATGCTGTGTCACCCATAGACTCACGGAGCCGAAAAGAGTCCGGTGCCCTCACACTTTCAACACACGGACACGCACCATATTGCTTCCTGATTATTTGAATCTTGCACTCCCTGCACGAGCTACAAAACAGCTTCACGACAGCTGGCGTCGTAATAATACTACCGCTTTTGTTCAAAGGTGTCGCCAACGTGCCGACTTACTCGTAGTGGCTTTAATATAATATAGATTGAAAACGTTTTAAATGCTTCTTAGAATGAAAGGCACATTTTTACAATAAACAACACCAGTTACTTTGGGTTAAGGGCAATAATCCATAAAAAATGACTTTATGTCCAGTGTTAATACACAGCCTAGGCTCTGTGAAATGGGTATGTTGCTAGCTACGGTAGGTTATTTTGTTTACATACCAGTTTACAGAGCCAAGCTGAATGATATTTGACCTATTATAAATGATCTAGACTTCACTAATACTCGACGCCGTTTTGCTGTGACTCACTTGATCTTGAGCAGAGTCATAGTTTTGTTCTGGGACACGATCTCGTCCGTCTTGTTGCGATTCTGATAAACATGGAACCCGTTGGAAGTCCACCCGAACTCTGAGGCGATCTGAAGAGACGAGAGACACAGTGAGTGTACTGATCAGAATAGTCAAAGTCAAAGTCAAAGCATTTTCTATAGCTCTATTTAAAAACAACATCAGTTGACCAAAGTGCTGAACAAGATACAAAACAAAACAACATATAAGATACATGACAAAAAAAAAGGGAGGAGTGTCAAAGTCTCAACTTGTGTTAAAGGCCAATGCAACAAAAAAAAGAGTCTTCAGCAAGAATAGACTACAAACCCTTTGTTATTATGTGGCCTAAAATCAAAATACAGTTAAAGGTGCAGTGTGTAATATGACATCATCAAGTAAGTTCTAGAAAGTTCTAGAATGCAACGCTCCCTGGGTAACCCCAACCCTTTGGAATAATAACAGAAGTTACAGTGGCCTTCAAGGACAAGAACAATTTCTAAATTTTAAACAATGCACCTGATGACATTCCAACTATGACACTTCCAAAATGGCGGTGACAAGGCCTTGGTCCAAATTATGGAGAAATATGGACATATATGAGACCCTTTCTATGGAAAAAAGTTATAATTCTAAAAAAGAAATTCAGCTATTATGCACTAAATTAAACGTACTTATGGATATTAAAATTATTTTCTACAAAATCTGCTAGGAAATAAAACCCAAAATTCTACACACTGCAGGTTTACAAGGTGGAGTCAGTGATTCTGGAGAGCCCTTGTTGTCAAAATCACTTTTTTATCAAAATCAGTTAATGTCTCCTCATGATCTGCTATCTGTCCGCACTGCGTGTGCTGAGAAAAAACCCAGTGTTAATACGCAGCCTATGCTCTGTAAGCGGGCATGTTACTAGCTAAAGTGGCCTTGTGTTTGAATTGTGCTATATAAATAAACTTGCCTTGCCTTGCCTAAAGTGGGCCCTTTTTGCTTACATATCAGTTTACAAAGCCTAGCTTGTGTATTATCACCTAATTTTGACAACATCGCTGACTCCACCCTCTAGTCAAAATACAGTTCACTTTCAACACTATTAAATGCATTTGTTTCAGAGAGAATCAAAATATACAATGTGTGTGTGAACTAAAAAGTGTGTGTGTGTGTGTGTGAACTAAAATGTGTGTGTGTGTGTGTGTGTGTGTGTGTGTGTGTGTGTGTGTGTGTGTGTGTGTGTGTGTGTCTAAACTAAAAGGTGTGTCCGTGCTATCAAAGCAGATTAACATGTAGCATCTTGGCAGGAGAGAAACACTAGTTAAGGTCACGAACAGAGCGAGCCAAACTAAGGTATTAAGAACGCGCTGAGCCGTCCGGCCAACACACAGTATCACTATCGCACGTTTATAGTGGGGACTGTAGCTCAGTGGGTAGGGTGGTCGACCCGTAACTACAGGGTCGGTGGTTGGATCCCCCGTCTCCCCGCCACATGTCCAAGTGTCCCTGGGCAAAGAGACACTGAACCCTAAACTGCTCCTGATAGTTAGCTTGCACCCTGCGTGGTAGCTGCTGCTGCTATCGGTGTATGAATGTGTGCTCCAGTTGTAAGTCGCTTTGGATAAAAGCGTCTGCTAAATGACATGTAATGTAATATCTCTCTACATCAGATATCAGACAGACAATCGGCCTGATGCTGCTTTTATTTTTATCAAGATTATTTTTCGGGCTTTATTTGACAGTACAGAGTTTGAATGGGGGGGGGGAGAGAGAGAGAGAGAGAGAGAGAGAGAGAGAGAGAGAGAGAGAGAGAGAGAGAGAGAGAGAGAGAGAGAGAAATAAATAAATAAACAAAATAAATAAGTAAAAGTATGTCCCATGTGTACGCCTACTGCTGCATCCTAACTAGATTATTTTCATGGTCAGATGTAGTATGTAGAATAGAGAAAAGAAAGAGAATGAGATTCGGAACACAGTCTAAGAGCGTCCATGTTGGTTTTCTATATTCGCTGCTTTCACATCAGCAGAGAATGGAAACTTCTCCTGCATTGATCTGAAGCCTACACCATCCTCCCTCACCACGGACACATACATATTTAATGAGGACCTGCTCAAATGCTTCTCTGCGCCTGGTATGCTGGAATATACTGCTGCACTATTTTAGGCTGGTTTCAAATCCACTGTTTCGAAGGCATTTGTAATTATAAGGGGCCTATTAAATCAGCTTTATTTCCCCCCCCCCAAATTGCAAAATGTACAGTATGTTGACGGAGTAATTCTGCTATTGTTATGCTCTGTATTTCAGGGTCACATTTGAATTAGGTAATTTGTTTGTTTATTAGGCCAATTTGGACGTTTCAACTGCTTTCATTTCGTTTCTGGAGTGAGCGGTTGTGTCCCTTGTTGTTTACCCTTCATAAAAATGTTCCACTTTCCCCCCGAAAACTAGATTTCACTGTTATTATGGCATTTTCTTTTTATTGCACAATTCCGTGATTCTGTCCATGTTTTCCCAGTACTCACAGGGCACTAAATAATTGTTATTATTATGCTTATGTATAAATAGCGGGTAGTTGGAACAAATCTAAAATAGGATTCATCTTCGAAACATATACAAATGCAGGACTAAACATATATTTTTCTCATTAATTATGGTTTGTATATACTGTATTTTATTGCACTCCAAATGCATGATTAAACATATTTAATTATCTATTTTTATATGTTAACAATCTCTATCCCTAATCTCTGTAGTGCTTTCGGTTCACAAGCAAGCAAAGCCAAATGTATCTGCTACACTCACTACACACTGCATTCTGGAACTTTCTGCACAGCACCCAACATAAATGAACAATGAGAAGGCACCAGCAACACAACAGTGAAACAACAGACAGTGCGCACTTTGGCATTTTAAAAAGATGTTGTGTACATATTGTAGCCTTCCATAGAATGAGGCATGCGTGCATTTATTTTTAAGATATTTTTTTTTTGGCATTTTCAAGCTTTTTTAAAATGTATTTGATAGTGTGGAGAGACAGAGATGAAAATGGTGTCAGAGAGGGGAATGACATGCAGAGAACGACCACGGGCTGGATTCTAACCCGGGTCTGCTGTGAAGAGGACTGAGACTCTATGGGAGGGGGGGGGGGTGGGGGGGTCTAACGTCTAACCACTACACCATGAGCTCCCTAAGTTTTCTGATTTATTTTTCTTCTGCTCATGTTACTCAGACGTCTTGTTTTCGTGCCTTTGTGAACTGAACTTGTTTTGAATATGTGAAGTCTTTTGGAGACAGGCATTCATCCATTTCTCATCAAAAATAAAATACTACTCAATTTGACGAGGCTACAAATGATTTGTTACTGAGCTCACAAATGCATTAACGTTACCATGTCCAACCACTACACAACGCAGCCTTCATGTGTGAATTTTTGCCCAGTGTGCCAGTAAAATGTAGCCTGGTGCTACCAGACCATCGTACTTCATTTCATTTGTACAGAAGGTCTGGCAGTGCTGTAATTGGCAAACGTTCACTCATGGGGGGGGGGTTGTTAAAGTTTAAAACTATTGGATCTTCTCAGTGCCACTCTGGTTGCCAACCAATCCTCGTGTCCGTGTGTCTGAGCTTCTGCGAACTGGAGCGCCTGCGCACTCGCTCTGTTCGCTGATTGGACCGCCTGTCGAATCTCCGGCAAAACTGGGAAATGGGCTGTACACCCAGACTGACTACTGAAGGGAAAATAAAATTTGGCCGGAAGTAGGCGGGCGGGCGGAGCCAGGCTAAGTAAAATGTTACCTTCTTCAAGAAAGCAGCAGCCGTCTCTCTCTTGGTAGAGGCGATTTTCTTCATCCCGTCCGGGGATTGCACCCTGACGATCTAAAAGAAACACACAACAACCAACACAAGATCAGAATTAGTTAGTTATTTAGTAAGTTAGTTTTATTTATTTATTTGTCACAAACACAATTAGACAGGGCAATGCGTAGTGACAGTACATATTGTTCATCATCACATTGCACATTTAAATGATCTACTTTTTACTTTCTATTCTATTTTATATTTACTGTTTTATATTGCAAAGAAAAGTCCTTTGCACAACTTAGTATTCAGAATGTATCTTATGTAAATATGGTTTATGTATTTTGTATTTTTATCTTTATTTTTTCTATTGTTGTTGTTGTTATTTTACCTTCATGTTGGCCTACTGAATGCACTATGTACAGCACTTTGGTCAGTGAAAACTGTTATAAATGTGCTTTTATAAATAAATTTTACTTACTTACTTACTTACTTATGTCTATTTTATTCTACTCTATTCCACTCTCCAATCTGTCTTAAGAAAAATCATGTTTAAGTTCATCTGCCGTCTGAATAACTCAGAAAATCTGATTGTTTTGGAACTGACGAACATTGCATTTAGTGCCACGTTACACACACTGCTCTACACTGTTATGTCGGGGCTCCCCCTCCTCTGGGTACATCACTGCTCTGGAAACACTGGTATAAGTGGAGATTACAAATTTTAATATTACATTTGTACATTGGGCAGGCGTCTGCTGGAGGAATCCATTTTTGTTTTTTATAAATAATATTGTTTATAATTAAAATTTTTTTTTTTTTTTTATCCCCAAAGCCCCTTTTTTTTTTTTTAAAAGGGGGGGGGTGGCCCAGAGGGGGTGCATTTTCAAACATTTTTTTATGATTTCAATTTACCCCCCGCCCCTTTAATAGGGGGTTGCTAGACAACCTTGTATGTTGTTGTTGTTGTTGTTTGTATTGTTTTATGTTCTTTTGTATTATCTGGACTTAGAGTCTGTAATAAATTATCTATATTTTTGCATTGTTCCTATTGCACCGTGGGTCAGAGAGAAACGCCATTTGGATTCTGATGTCTGTCTTGCATATATAAGAACTGATGATAAAAGACTGACTTTTTGACTTGAAATCCTTATGTATGCATTTTTACTCTTTTAATTGTCAGTTTTTATCAGTATTTTGATCCTGTTTTTGTTTTGACTTGTTTATTTTGTTGTTTTTAAAAGCCTCCTGTGGACAGGTGTTGTAAACTAGCATCTATGCTAACACACTGACAACATTGCATCTGGTTCGTCCAATGTCATTGTCATGTCCATACACAAATAAAATCAAATCAATCAATCAATCAATGTACCATGTTCCGGCTGTAATTCAACTATATAAAGTGCAAGATTATAATATCGATTGGGTGAATGCTAGAATAGAATACACTAGTCTGTATGATTTATCAGTGCAAATTATTATTGGGATTAGGGTTTGGTGGAAATACGGTGAAATCTGTCCACAAGGTTTTTTTTTTTAAAATAGCAACGGTATTCCTTTAAAGGCTGATTTAAAAAAAAAAAATGAAATCATAGACACACAAAAACAATCCCTCTTGATGATGTTTTTTTTTTTTTTAACCTTTATTTATACAGGTAAATCCCATAGAGACCGAAGACTCTTTTGCAAGGGAGACCTGTTTTCCTTTCCCACGTTACCATTCACACACCGATAGCAGACTGACCATCGACATTCACACGAGGCAAGGTGGGTGAAGTGTCTTGCCCAAGGACACAACAACTGTGACACAGGTGGCAGGGCGGGGATCATCAGCCGACCCGCTCTGCCAACTGAGCCACAGTCACCCCATGTTGCATAGTGTGCTGTGTAATGTGCGGTGCATGTTTGTTTGAAATACTTTAAGGGTGGATTAAGCAATTCTAGAGAATGCTTGTAGTCAAAAATACATTTTGGTAAAACAGCTAACTGTACACAATGCGCTTAAAAGGTCTGTTCACACAAAGCCTAGGCTCTGTAAACTAGCTAATGGTGGGCCCCTTTTGTTACCATGTTTACATAGAAATTTACAGAACACCATTAACAAAATACAACAGTTCAAAGACTGTAGGATGTATACGTGTTGACATTGGTCCAAAATAGTTAGCTAGGTGCTAAGGCGAAGACATGTTTAAACCCGGGATAACATAGCCTATGTCTTACAGTAGTAATACAATATTGTCTTTGTTTAGTTTATTTGTTGTTTTTAAAAAAGCCTCCTGTTGACAGGTGTTGAAAACTAGCATGATTTATGCTAATACACTGAAAACAATGCATCTGGTTCGTCCAATGACATTGTCATGTCCATGTCAAACACAATCTACAATACAATACAGTTAACAGTCTCTAGCATGTTGTGGTGTGCTGTGTTTGAGTCAGTCGGGATTAAGTTCAAGTCAAGTAGCATCAAAAATAGATGTAGCCATTGTACATCTGTGAGGGCAATGAGTTAAAGAATCCCCATGAGATAATACAAACCGGGATGCGTTGTTCTGGGGTGTAGCAGGCATAAAATAGTCTGAATTGTTGCTGCCTTTTTTTCCTATTTTACTTGTATATGGCATATTTTCATGTTTCTTTCTTGACATTTTAGTCTGTGGAAAACAAAGGGAGAATTGCATTGTATGACTGAGAATATGTTTCTTATTGTGCAATGTGACAATAAACACTTTTGAATCTAAAATTAAACTTACTGACGTCACTCACACATAAAAATAACTATGTTGTTTAAAAAACGACCACAGCACCTGTCAAGTCAATGTCAGTAGGATTGTATTATGTTTGCAGCATGACAGTGCAAAAACATACTCTACTTTTACACAAATAGCTTATTTTTACTGTGACAATAAGACGCTGACTTTGTCCCAGAAAACATTAACAAACCAGGCCAAAAAAAGCATCACTTTTAATGAATTAATAACACATTAATTCACACTAAATCTACTAAGAACGTCCAGGCTAATGTTTGGCTAACGAGCTAGGCCTGCTAAAACTAGCATTTCGGGGGATTTTAATGGTGAATTTGAGCCTGTTTTGAAGCTTTCCCGATACCCAGCGATGACTGTTTTAATTCGGCTTGTCTGTAGCTAAAGATTAGCCGGGTTGCTCCACAGGGCCCCGGTCAATCTATGCTAAGCTAGGAGGCTAATACTGCTGCCTCATCACTCCGGAGCTAACGATGCTAGGCTAACGTTAGCCGTTGGGAACAAACAAGCAGCCGTTGTACTCACGATGCTGTCCGCCATATTTGTGTCTTGGGTTGATATCGCTTTCTCAGAGCAAAACACACTTTAAATAAAAGTAAAAAGAATTCACAGAGTCTTAAATGCTTCCTTCTGTCAACGAAACTCCATCCCGCAACTCAAACACATAGCGGTGTTACACTCATTAGTGACCGACTCACTGACTGGTTGGTGCCACAGCGAAAACACGCCCCATAGAAACAAGATGCTTTTTCCTTTTTTCTTCTGTCTGAAAATACAATTTTTTTCATTTAAAAAAAATGTATTTGAGGATAAGCCCCTTGAGATGTAGCATCTCGTTTTCGAGGGTGTCCCCAGAAAAACATTCAGTTCTACAAATACAATACACAAAACAAACTATTAAAGACAAACACATAGCCTACAGCTGGGCTATTCAATTAGTTTTGAATGGGGGCCGGTTGGTGGAAATTATCCAAAATGAGGGGCCAGAAAAAAATGCCTAAAATTGATGAACTTGGACTTTAAAAAGTTGAATTTGCACTTTGATGTGCATACACATGTTAAGTGTATGGTTCATTATTTGTATTTAGTGTGTCTGCATAATATTGCACCAGTAGAAGTTTTCTTTGCTTTGTACTGTCTGCATGTTTGCACAACATTTGTACCTTCACATAGCAAACAAAATTGCAAAACTGTAAAGTCAGTGTCTGTTGTTTTTTTGTATTCAAATAAGCAGTTGTTTATTTATGTACTGTGCATTGGGATCTTTGAGCAAAATACAGCCAAAATGTTCGCCGCGCCTCCCATGACCCTGGACAGTGACCCCTTCACTAAAACATTTTCTGGGGGAAACACACAGATGTTGCACATAGAGTAGCCTACATTTATTTCTATGTTTTTTGATAAGCTGTTGCACTCTTAGTAAACCCAGGCCTACCTGTATTTTGATAAGCTGTTGCACTCTTACCTAGGCCTACCTGTATTTTGATAAGCTGTTGCACTTAGAGTACATTTATTATGTATTATGTATTTTGATAAACTGTTGAAGAGTTAACCTATTGTGTTTTCCTGAACTGATAAGATTGTTAAACACTTAAACAACAGGCATCCTATGTTAATCAAATAGGGATTTTTTTTGATAAGCTGGTGAACTCTATTTGATAAAATAAAGACAATACATGCACTCCTATGTCGTTGTAGTGTTTTACAGTATATGTAGCTATTGATGTGATGCTCATCAATTTTAGGCATTTTTTTTCTGGCAAGGCAAGGCAAGGCAAGTTCATTTATAAAGCACATTTCGCACACAAGGCCATTCAAGGTGCTTTACAGATGCAAAAACAAAAACACATCAAGAATAGAGCACACATTAAAAAAAAAAAAAAAAAAAAAAAAAAAAAAGCGAATGAGAAACCTGAATATAAATAAAACATAAAATATTTAAAAAATTTAAAAAGAATAAAAATAAATAAAAATTTAAAATTACAGGTTAAAACGGAAACAGTAAAGTCTTCAGACCTGATTTAAAAGAGCCGAGTGTTGAAGCGGACCTCAAGTCCCGTGGAAGTTTATTCCAGAGCTTTGGAGCATTAAAACTGAAGGCTGACTCTCCCTGTCTAGTCCGTACTCTGGGGACTGTCAGTAGCCCTTGTCTGTCTGTCTGTCTGTCTGTCTGTCTGTCTGTCTGTCTAGTCCTTACTCTGGGGACTGTCAGTAGCCCTGTCTGTCTGTCTGTCTGTCTGTCTGTCTGTCTGTCTGTCTGTCTGTCTGTCTGTCTGTCTGTCTGTCTGTCCAGTGTCAGTAGCCCTGTCTGTCTGTCTGTCTGTCTGCTGTCTGTCGTCTCTCGTCTGTCTGCGCGATCAGCAGGTCTGACTGGTTCGTATGGGATCAGCAGGTCAGCGATGTATTTGGGGCCCCCTCATGTTGGATCATTTCCACCAACCGGCCCCCATTCAAAACTAATTGAATAGCCCTGCTCTAGGCTATCCAACGATGCTTTTTGGTATTTATCTGACCAGGTGATGAGAAATATATATTGTTGATATTAATGCCGACAGCTCAATACAGAGAGGTTTGTGAATATATGTCTGTATGTTGTCCTACTTCGCTTTGTGTGGAATTAATGGTTTTTGAAAGGCCCTATATAAGTTGAATGTATAATCATTTTTATCATCATAATGATGTAAAAGCATATAACCTGTTTGCATGCCAACTTATCCAACCTCAACTCTGCTCATCAAGATTAATCTCTTCCTGTGCCCGTAAACTCAAGATAACAACTTTGGATGTTTTTTAAAAGCTTCCTTTACGATATATGTGCCTAATCTTCTGATCTGTATTTCTCTGAAAGCACATAAGATGACTTGATAAAGAGCCTCGTGCTTCAAAAAATGTTTTCCATGACGAAGAGATCTGCGGTTCTAAGAAGCGGCTAAAGAGAGTTGACACGGAGCTGTTGGCGTCAGTGTTTGAGTGACAGTCACACTGAGACGCCTCGGGAGCAGAATGGCTGCAGTCGCACTCCTCGCCTTACTGCTGTTTGCTTTCATCAGCAACATTCACTCAGAAGATATCGTCATCCTAGAGAAAGGACGCTCTTACACGTTTGATCTCGATGACGAGGTCCAGGTCAACTCCTTCTGCCTGATCTCCAGGTCTGTTGGAGAGGAGAAGCTTGTCCTATGGAACACCTCTGACTCCTCGTCCGAGAACTCCACACTACCGGACGGCTTGAAACAACGACTGACAGTTTCCATCAGAGACGACGTTTCTCGTTACACGATCCACAATCTGACCGTTTCAGACTCAGGCCAGTACAGGGAGGAGTGTTGGACCGATGGCAATGTGACATATGAGAGAAACACCCAAATTATTATTTGTAGTAAGAAGGATACATTACAAAAAATTCTACTGGGACGCGGAGAAACTGTGGACTTGCGATGTGGGGAAGCAGATGATAATCTGGAAATCCAGTGGCTCATGTGGGACAATGCGTTTACATGGACAAGAGATTTTTGGGACGGTACGACATCGGTGAAGGACATTGTTAAAGGAGGATTTCAAGTGGTGAGAAATGCATCAGGTCCTCATCAATCCAGCATCACAAGACCAGTCATTGGTGAATTCACTTGTCTGGTGATGAACCAACAGCAGTGTGTACGCAGTCGCCGTGTAGATACATATCTACCAGTAGAGACAATGTACCGCTCAGTGGGAGAGACGGCTGTGCTGCAGTGCACTGGCACTTGGTCCAGTGAAGACAAGACTCCACAATGGACTAAGAAGCCGTTCACCAACGACGACGAAGAATTAGAATATCATGACGGAAACCAGTCGCTTGTGCTTTCATCGTTAACATTAAATGACTCTGGTTGGTACATCTGTGAAGACATTTTTACCATTAAGAGTGTTATTCTGGTGGTGTGTCCCACATTCGGCCCCCCTGATGTAGAGCTGTTCTCAGGCGGAGAAGAAGAAGAAGAAGTCACCATCAGATGTGGAGATGTGAGTGAGGGTGAGAAACGCCACTGGTTCATGAAGTCGATCCAAACACAAGGCCAAGTCGTTCATCAGGAGATGTTCGATCGGAACAGAATGACTTTCTCCGACAAGTTGGTTATCTCCAATGTCTCACTGGAGGACACAGGGGAGTATTGGTGTGCCGTTGTGGACTCAAAACGCCGGTGTGTGTCAACAACCAACACTCTTGTGATGTACAGAGATCCCTTTGGGGTCTACTCGACCTTCTACACAGCGAGGTGCGTAGTGCTCAGTATTCTGCTGGGGGCTCTCTGTGTCATTGTTGTCATTGTGAACCTGAAGACCATGTGAGTAGAGGCTTTAACAGGGGGCGGTGGTGAAGTGTGTAGGGCGTTTGTGTGTGTGTGAAGTGTGTGGGGTGTGTGTTTGTGTGTGTGTGTGTGTGTGTGTGTGTGTGTGTGTGTGTGTGTAATCAATCAAATCATTTACAGTAAATTGGCTCTTAGTGATTCGACATGCAGCTGTAGAATATTTTACTGTCAGTGTATTTGGAGAATGCTGTGGTTCACTGGGTTACAGGGTCGGTGGTTTGATCCCCCGTCTCCCCGCCACATGTCCAAGTGTCCCTGGGCAAAGAGACACTGAACCCTAAAATGTCTCCTGATAGTTAGCTTGCACCCTGCGCAGTAGCTGCTGCTGCTATCGGTGTATGAATGTGTGTGTGAATGGGTGAATGTGTACAAAACAATGTAAAGCGCTTTGAGTCTGTGAAAAACCAGTGAATAGCTCTATATAAGTGGAGTCCATTTAACATTTATTTTATTTGACGGGATAGTTTAGTATTTTTGGAGCGACAAATAGGCTGAATACAGAAATATTGGCAATGGAAACTACGGGGCAAAAAAAAAAAAAAAAGTAATTCACAGTTAAAGTCAAGGGTTAAAGATTTAAAATGCTCGGTTTTTCATGTAAATATCTGTTATAGAGGATTATAAATTTTATAATTTTTCATGTTTTTTTATGATGTTTAATATTATTTTCTTATATATTCATGAAGTATAGGGCAAGGATACTTGACAACAGTTAAGGCCAAGGATTCCAGCTTTGAAATGTTTTTGATTTCATGTTTCTATCTGCTACAGAGGCTGAGAAAAAAAATATTTAGTAAATGTTGACATTCTGTGTGGATTTTCAGAAAAAACTCAGATTTAGGGAGGTTGTTTTGAGACAATTTTCAGGCTTTAGAGAGTGTTTTTTTTAGACGTCCTTGGGCCTTTATTGGTTAATATAAATGCTGTTATTGTATGGATTAAGTTTGTTATTATAATAGTAATACTCATTATATAATTTTAGAAATCTATAATAATTATTATTATATCATTTTAGAAATGTATAAAGGTTATAAAGGAACTTGCATCTCGTCATAATGTAGTATTGATAACACGGGTAAAAAAAATTCTAGACACACACGCATGCACACACACACACACACACACACACACACACACACACACACACACACACACACACACACACACACACACACACACACACACACACACACACACACACACACACACACACACACACACACACACACACACACACACATGGATAAGTTGATGAATAAAATGTTTTAAAGGATATAGTCAACCTTTGATACAGGCAGCTTGTATTACCGTATATTCTGTATAACTTTGTATTGTACATTTAATTATAACATGTCTATTAAGTGATTTAATACCTTTTTTCAATCTTGTCTTTTTTTAAAGATTATTTTTATGCATTATTTGTTTGGAGAGACAGAGATGAAATGGGTCAGAGAGGGGAAATGACATGCAGAGAACGACCCGGGCTGGATTCTAACCCAGGTCTGCTGTGAGGTGGACTGAGACTCTATGGGGGAGGGAGGGGGGGGGCTCTTCAAACTTGTTTTATTGATATTGACAATATAAGGTGTTATGATTTTGTGCATCATATATAACGATTGTGATTTTTTTGTGAGGGAATTTAAGTTGCATTTTAAACATATACAGGTGAAACTCATATTATTAGAATATCATGGAAAAGGCATTGGAATTGAGGCAAGAATTCATGCAAAAGGGGCCCAAACCAAGTACTGAGTACAGATGCATAATTATGCTTTATAGAGGGCCGACATTTCTGAATTTAAAATCGCTTTTTTAATGATTTCATGTAATATTACATTTTTCTGAGAATTTGAATTTGGGCTTTGCATAAGCTGTAAGCCATAATAATCAAAATTATAACAAATAAAGGCTTGAAATATATTCAAATTTTTCGAGTTTCACCTGTACAAATTGTTGTATAAGTGTTATTGGTGTAATATAATTGCTAAATGTTTCCAAGATATATTTTCTCTTTTTAATCTTTTAATAAAGGGTAAAAATTAAAGATGTTTCACTGTTTTGATTTATAATTTGTATTATTTTAATTTATTTACTTATTTATTTATTTATTTTTCTTTCATTAATACAAGTATTTGCTGTGCCGTCACAACTTTAATTTTTGCTAAATTAATTCTTATTGTATTCAGACACTTATACTTGTTCTTAAAATACACACTAAACTAAAGTGGTGTCTTGTGACTAAAGAAAATATATTGATTATGGTATAATTAAACATGAATAGTTTGCACTGAATCAGAATTTTAACATGAGTACAGTTAATAAAATCACGTTTAACAAAATTACAACATTTCAATTTGTTTAATCAAAAATGAATTTTTTTTTTGGATGTTATAGTTAAACATTACCGAACAGTATATGGGCCACGGGAAGGAGAAGAAACATGTAAAGAATTTTTTGTTTTTATTATACAATTGCGAAATTTAAAGAATAAAGACGAAATTCAATTTTGAGAGGAAAAAAAACAACTCTACTTGTCCAAAACTATATAAAAATAGCATTCTTTGCACTGATGGTCTCGTTTTGCTGTTACATCTAATTATGATCATCAGAGGAAATATGAGACATAATAATTTAAAAGTTCCTCGTAGCACCTTTAATAAAAAAAATAATCTCAAATGTTTATTGTTTATTTTAAATACTTTATTTTTTTTCTTATGTGAAGGGAAGCCAAATCTTTCATTACATAATTTAATCCGTTCTATATAGGCCTATCCCACTCTCACACCCTTCTGCCATATTAGAAAGGAACACACACATATAAAATACACATTTGTATTTAATACAAGAGAGACATACAGTATAAATAAAAAGCTCTGCCAAAACACACACTGGTAGAAGCAAGGAAGTAATTCTGCTTTCCTGGAAATTTATTTTCAGTTGGTTTTGAAAAGCAAATTCTCCAGGTGCATCAGAGTTAAAATTGAGATAAATTAAAGGAATACTTCACCCATAAGGAACCGGCGTTCTATCATTATAAAATCACTATCATAATATAATGAATGAGGTTTTTTCTTCCCTCAGTCTTCCCTTGGCCCAGCTGTCCTGTTGATCCTAACACTACATTTTACCATGTGTGATGTCACATATGGGAAAATGTAGTGTTAAGACAGTGGGACCATGAAACACTCTTTCTGCCTTTTCTCAGGCTAGGATGAACCGATTTCCAAAATGTTTGCACATTTATATACTACATAGGATCTATATTTCAATTGAAGTATAGGTCTTCGAGTGACAATGTGAATACATACAAACTATTCTGAAACATGAGCAACAACAATCATGTGATTTTTTGTAGATTATATATTTTTTTTTACAGTTTTCCATTATTTTGTTTTGCGTTTGTTGCAGTTCATTTGCTTAGAATTGTTCCATCTTATAACTATGGAACGATTGTTTTGCGGTGCCTGGACGTGGCCTGTGAATGTAGTTGTAATAAAGGAGTTCAGATCAGGTTTCAGATGATGCCGTACTGCGCCAGCTCATGAAGCTCCAGGTGGTTGAAAGCTTCCCATGGGCAGATAACGGTGATGTCTGTGGAAAGAGAGAGAGAGAGAGAGAGAGAGAGAGAGAGAGAGAGAGAGAGAGAGAGAGAGAGAAGAGATGCAGGTTAGGGATGGATGGATGGATGGATAGATGGATGGATGGATGGATGCAGTGGATGGATAGATAGATAGATAGATAGATAGATAGATAGATAGATAGATAGATAGATAGATAGATAGATAGATAGATAGATAGATAGATAGATAGATAGATAGATAGATAGATAGATAGATAGGAAAATCAGACAGTAGAAAGAGTATTACGACTTATTTTCAATGCAAATTATCTTCCAAATTTTCATCATGCATATCCTGCATATCCTCTATAGTCTAATTCCCTGGTTTACATTGAATTGCCTCATGGGGGCGCTAAAGTATTTTCGAGTCATTCCTAAACCCTTAACCTCTAACCATGGCTGAAGGCTCTGCTGGCCTGTTGTGTCCTTCTCACTACAACAATATGTGTGTCCTATTCTGTGATCCAATTCATTCATTCATTCATTTCGTCTATATTTCGAACAAAAAATGAAAAAGCAAGTATGACACATCATACAAACACACATAAAACGAAACAACAATAATCATCAAGTGACATAAACAATAGTTATAAGATAAATCTAGTGTCTATGTCTGAAAAGGAGTGAGAGGAATACAACCTAATATTTGTTTTTAACTAAATGTAAAGTGAACTCACCTGTTCCTAAGCCCTCCATTCCAGGGATATCATCACCAAAGCTGCAAAGAAAAAGAAAATACTCACTATAAAAACTTTGAAAGCCATTATCTCGAAAACTCTTAAAGCTGCAGTGTGTCACTTTAGAGTAGTGAACATTTTCTAATATTATATTATATAGTATATTCTCATAACTGAATAAACAAACTTTCCTCACAGGGAAATGTGATCCCTGGAACACTGTTTGAAGTTAGAAAAGCTTCCTGAAAAGTCACTGTTTCACTGTTGTTGTTGTTGTTTACAGCAGCAGGGCCCACAGTTTGGTTTACAAACATATTTTAGTCATACGTTTGGTTCCAGGTTCCTCAAAATAATTAGATTTTTTATGACAGAATTATTCAATAATAAGAATTACATGTAAAGAACATATGTTAAGTAAACTAACTGCAGACTCTGTGAATGTAAACAAATCCCCCTCCTCTGAAACTGCACACTGCACCTTTTTAATATGCCACAAACTGGGAACATAACAGACAGTGTGGGCTAGGAGTCTCTACATTGCAATAAGTATCCATAAACTGCATAGTGCACCTTAAAGGAATACTTCACCCATATGGAACCGGCGTTCTATCATTAAAAAATCGATATTATAATATAATGAATTAGGTTTTTCTTCCCTCAGTCTTCACTCAGTCTTCCCTTGGCCCAGCTGTCCTGTTAGTCCAAACCCTACATTTTTACTACTGTGATGTCACACTAATAAAATGGGGTTAGACAGTTAGAGAACACTCTTTCTGCCTTTTCTCAGGCTAGGATGAACCGATTTCTTTTTTTTTTTTTTTTTGCACATTTACCCTACATAGAATCTCAGAGTTCAATACACCTTCATATTCCCACCGATGAACTAGGTTTTTAAGAACAAAAAGTCCATTGATTGCAGACATACCCCTGGATTCCTTTCTTGGGGGGCTTGCTCTTGAACTGTCTCGTCTGCCTCTGTTTGAACTTGGGGGGGCCTTTCCTCGGAGTGGCAGGCCCGCCTGTGACTCGCGTGGCCGACTTGATCTCAGCTTTGGGCACCTCAAGGTTCATTCTTGAGCTGGTACACTGAAAAGTTAGGAAAATTTAAAAGTCAAGTCTGCAACATAGATTTTTGAGTTCTGAGGCGAAAAATTAAGACAATTTCCCTGCCAACGTTAGCCATCAAGGTTCATTTTGGGAATGTTACACTATAGAAAATAAAGGTATAATAAAGAAAATACTAAATTTCAAGGGAACTGTCCACACTTGATTTTTGAGTTCTGAAGCATTTAGACAATCTTCCTTCACATGTAAGAGAACTCCAAAAGAAACCTAGTGTGTACAGTTACCCTAAACATGTGAGTTATCCCTAAATTGGCTTTTGAGACACCTATCTGAAGTGTTTTCATCCCTGAAGACTTTTCATTTATCTCTTAATTTTGGACAAAGACAAAGAATGACTGAGAAAATTCCTCCAAAAAACAACTATCACTTTAATGATAGAGGGAATGAAAGAGCATGTAACCTCTGCCTGACCTGTATCCTCTTAATGACAATGGATTTACAGTGTGTGTGTGTGTGTGTGTGTGTGTGTGTGTGTGTGTGTGTGTGTGTGTGTGTGCGAGAGGGAAAGAGAGAGTGTGTGTGTGTGTGTGTGTGTGTGTGTGTGTGTGTGTGTGTGTGTGCGAGAGGGAAAGAGAGAGTGTGTGTGTGTGTGTGTGTGTGTGTGTGTGTGTGTGCGAGAGGGAAAGAGAGTGTGTGTGTGTGTGTGTGTGTGTGTGTGTGTGTGTGCGAGAGGGAAAGAGAGAGTGTGTGAGTGTGTGTGTGTGTGTGTGTGTGTGTGTGTGTCTGTGTGCGAGAGGGAACATGAGAGAGTGTGTGTGCGCCCATGTGTGTGTGTGTGTGTGTGTGTGTGTGTGTGTGTGTTACATTCATATTTCTCTGAGGTAGACTGACTAGCCTGAAAGGTGTGTGTAAGGATGACCCAATTTACCCATAATCCCCGGCTCAGTTTGATTAATCTCGGCTTCATTACGTATGTCCAGTTGTAATCTCATCAGACCAAGGACAACAGATATGCTGCATAAGCACTGAGGGGCTAAGTCATCAATCCGCTCAATGGACAATGAACAAATTAATTCATGCGGTTATAGCAGTTTAATCACAATGCCAGTGTGCATAATAAAGCAATATCTTCTCAGTGTATTTTCAAGTTGTTCCTTTGTCAAAATATAACCATGGAAAAAATCAAGAAACCACCAACATTTTTTATGATATTATTTTCTAAATATAATATTTTTTTAAATTAATTTTTTAATAAATGTTCTCGTCAAAAAAGCTTATTTTACTCAAACACATAGCTTTTAAAGAGCAAAGCCAAAGACACTGATCAAAATGTCTGTTCTACGTGTCAAGGCTTCACACCGTTCATGTGACATGTGTATAATATCAAAATCTCTGTTTCAATAAAGCCCCACGGTCCAACTTGTGACTAACTTATGATTATCTTCAGTTTTTCCACATTTTAAGTCAAATCATTACAGATTTTCTTTTGCTGCTGCATTATCCATAAAGCAGCATCAATTCTCCCATTATAAAAAAAATAACCACAATATCAGCATTGTCTTACCAGTGTGTGTGTGTGTGTGTGTGTGTGTGTGTGTACTTACCAGATGCTTGTGTGAGCGCAGCGCTGGTTTAGGTGAATGGATTTTTTCCTCTGAGGGTCACTCAGGGCTTGGGGATTCTCTTTTATACCCTGAACAGAAGATTATAAATGCACCGCCTCTCTGCTACTACAGGTGAAACTCATATTATTAGAATATCATGGAAAATGAATTGGAATTGAGGCAAGAATTCATGCAGAAGGGGCCCAAACCAAGTACTGAGTACATATGGATGATTATATTTTATAGAGGGCCGACATTTCTGTATTTAAAATCCCTTTTTTATTGATTTCATGTAATATTCAAATTTTCTGAGATTTTGAATTTGGGGTTTTCCAAAGCTGTAAGCCATAATAATCAAAATTATAACAAATGAAGGCTTGAAATATCTCACTTTGCATGTAATGAGTCTATATAATATATTATTTTCACCTTTTAATTTGAATTACTGAAATAAATATGATATTCTAATTTTTCGAGTTTCACCTGTATCTCACTATCTACACGTTCACACATGACATGCCACTGTACACATGTACACACTACATATGTCTGTCATTATTATGTATTATTACCTTCGGACAACACAAAGTATGATGTATGATGTGAAAGAGATAATTGTGTATTGTGTGGAATTGTCCGAAAGAATGATGATGATGATGATGATGATGATGATGATGATGATGATGATGATGATGATGATGTCCGAAAGAATAATAATGAAAAAAAAAAAAAACATTATGAACTATGAAGTGTAGATGTATAGAATAATTTCAGGGGAAGTCCATCCAATTTATTCTTTTCATAGTAAGGCTTATTTAAAGTTAATAGTAATAGTTGATAGTAAAGCTATTTAACTTCCTTCGATTCATCTCCACCACCCATCAATCCATCATGTACATGGTACAGAGAATTTTATTTTATTTTTTTATTATTATTATTATTATTATTTTTTTTTTTAGTTTAATAAATATTTTTATTCTTTATTTTTATTTTACTATGGAAAAGGGGTAGGATTAAATAAGTATATACTTCTTCCTGCTCCTCTTCAGGCATATCTCAACAATACAGATAATTTGTTTTATTTTATTTTTAATTTCATATTGTTCATTTTGTTTGATTATTCAAATAAATTAAATTAACACCCCCCCCCCCTGGTTTAAAACACTTTTAATTTAGTACTACCATGTAAACGTCTGGCCAATGATTCGACTCCTTTAAGAGTTTCTCTACTTATGACATCTATTGCAGCATGTTCGTCCTGGGAGAGGGATCCCTTACTCTGTCAACTCTTCCGGAAGTTTCTCAATTTTTCAATCGCATTAAAGGTTTTTTTACTGGGAGTTTTTTCTCAGCCGAGCTACGGGTGTAAGGGCAGGGTGTCATACTGTATACTGTATGGAATGTAAAGCCCACTGAGACAAATGTCTATTTGTGATATTGGGCTATACAAATAAAACTGATTTGATTTGGAGGGGGGGGGGGACTGTAGTTTCCTTCAGTCATTATGCAAATGTGTTGGTGTCTTTGTCAATATGGTAAAATGACAATATTTCAATTTTAATTTTGGGAGGCGTGTTGTCAGTTGTCTTTACAGTAAAACTGAAATGTTAGTAAAACACACGCCAACAAATAGTAAAACCATAAGACAATGTGATATGTGATGTAATACAGTCTTGCCTATAGATGCAATTGTCTCACCGTTTGCTACAGCAGTAATGACTTAATGTTAATGTGAGTGTGTTCTGCATTTAACTCTCAGCTCTTTTTAAATCAAATCTGAAGACTTTTCTGTTTCCATTTTAACCTGCAATTTTATTGTATATAAATGTTCTATTTCTATTCAGTCGCTTTTCTAATGTGTTTTATGTGTTTTAATCTTGCCCCTGTAAAGCACTTTGAATGGCCATGTGTCTGAGCTGTGCTATAGAAATAAACTTGCCTTGCCTTGCCTTCATTTAGCAGAGTGATAATCTAGTATCAGCCTCCACGTGTAAAATCAATCACTATAGCAACAGCTAATCGGGACATGTTGTTGTTGGTTTATTCAGGTGGATAAAGACACACAGTCCCTTAGTCTTAGCAAATACTGGGAGATGATGGGCCTATCCGAAAACTTTTTTTTGCATAGGAAATTTCCTTTCCTATCGAGATGAACCGGAAGTACTCGGCGGATAGGTGATCCGAATTCCCAAAATGCTTAGGAAAGTCATAGGAAAGGAGCCTCGATTCATCCTTTAACCCTCCTTTAGCATAGGTTACTCCGGACCAACCTATGCTAAAGGAAAGGAGATAGTGGTATCCCATAATCCTTTACGGCGGCAAGATTTAAAGCAATAAGCCACCGCCGGAGTTTACCGACTCTACACGAATACGAACGAGAGGCAAAACAGAAGAGAGGGGAGGAGAAGAGAAGAGAAGAGAGGAAGATTTAACTCAGCTAAAACAAAATACCCCCCCCCCACTAAGATAATAAAGAACTCATAAAAGACCAATCATAATTTAGTTATTTTCGTAGCACATAATTTACACCATAAGAAAATAAAATACCAACTTCACATTTAATGAAGTTACTGGGGGCAGTTCATTTCAACATTAACACAAGTGTAGCCTCTTTTTATTCCACATGTGAATTGGGATATAAGGGAGTGATTCTCACTCTGTTGGCGACCACCTGATTAAAATCAATATGAAAAGAACACATGGATCAAACGAGCGCTTGTTGTAGTCAATTTTCGGAGAATAGTGTAGTTTCACGCTACTGACTCACGTCAGCAATACTCGCCGTCGCGCAATGACGTCGGTTAGGAAAGGTGGAGTCAAATTCATTTGAAACAGCGCTGTCCTTTCCTATGTTCGATAGGAAGCACCTTTCATCTCTCCTTAACCCCGATGACGTTTAGGGGTTAAGGCATAGGAAAGGAGGCTTATAGGTTAGGAGATTGGACTTTTCGGATAGGCCCCATGGCTTTGTGTGAGTCAAACTACGGATCCTACGATTACAATAATGCAGCTTAAAGGTGCAGTCAGTGATTCTGGAGAATACTTGTTGTCAAAATCACTTTGTCAAAAATCAGTGAATAGTGAATACCTCATGATCTGCTTGCTACCTGTTGCACTGTGGTTGTGCTGAAAAGATCGGACGTTAATACCCAGCCTAGGCTCTGTGAATGGGTATGTTGCTAGCTATGGTGGATGTGGGCCCCCTTTGTTTGCATACCAGTTACAGAGCCTAGGCTGTGTATCAACACTAGATTATTATTCAGGGCACATATAGTATGTACAGGTAGTGGATCGTGAGGAGATACAAGAATCACTGACTCCACCTTTAATGTAATAGCAAATTAACACTTAAGAGAAAGTCAATACAACACATTTGTGCCAGTTCATTTCAGTAAGACAGTAGCAGTTTGTGTGTGTGTCTGTGTGTGTGTATGTATGTGTCTGTCTGTGTGTGTGTTTGCATGTGTGTGTGTGTGTTTGTCTGTCTGTCTGTCTGTCTGTCTGTGTGTGTGTGTGTCTGTCTGTCTGTGTCTGTGTCCCAATGACCCTCAGCTCTCAGCGTGAGTCCATGTATTTATACAGTGTTAATGAATCTCTCTCGTGTGATTGGAACAGGCATTAACATCTATAGTATTTGTATAACCCAGAAATGACCTGTTAACGGACGTGTTTGGTAAGCAGCCAATGAAAAGAGAGCATCAAGTCAACATCAGAATAAAGCCAATTAAACTGTGTATGTCATGGAGTGATACTAATTATAATCATGTGTAGCAATGATGCAACTATTACAAACCTGTTATCACCTCAGTAAAAATCAAGAATTGGTTAATCACTTAATTTGAATTCAAAATGTACAACATTAAATATTATGTCGGGAGTCTGGGTGAAAACTAAACTGCTCTACCTGTCTGATTAAAATAAAATAAAATAAAATAAAATAAAATAATAAGTATTTTTTAATTACTCAAGGGATCGTATTAACTAGTTGTTTTTATTTAAAATAATATATTTTAATTTATTTTATACACATTTATTTTATTTTCATCGTGGGGCTGTATTTGTTATGTAGATTTAGCCTTAATTAATATATTAAAATCAATGAATAAATACATTAAAAAACCCATCAAGACCTGATTTAACCCTGTGTCCACAGATGAAGCTTCTTAATGGTGAGAGAATATCAGACAGGTTGTCATGACGCAGAGCGGTGAGAATGAACAGACTAATCCATGTGTTTCCATGGCGCCACTTCTTAGCCGTGACACAATCCGCTACAATATCCCACATCAAGGAATAGAGAGAGAGACACACACACACACACACACACACACACACACACACACACACACACACACACACACACACACACACACACACACACACACACACACACACACACAAAGTATATAACAAATAACCCTCTTGCAGCAATGTAATTAATTTTCGATGAAGATTTCAAACTTGGTAATACAAATACTAGGTGAAAACGTACCATATGACTGGACCGCAATTAGGATTAAGCATTGTCGTGTCCAAATATTTAAAAGAATAAGGCTTGTGGTGTAGTGGTTATAGCACCCCCCCCCCCCTTACAATTTAGAGGCTCAGTCCTTGTCGCAGTGGACTTTATCCCATTTCATCTCTGTCTCTCCACACTGTCTAATAAAAAGCAAAAATGAGGAAAAAATTAGATATTTTTCATTTTTCATTTAACTTTTATTTATCCTCGAGAGACCAATTGAGGGGTGACCCTCATTTACAATGGTGTCGAGTTCAAACAAATTCAAAGGAAAAACAACAATACATACAGTATCTCACAAAAGTGAGTACACCCCTCACATTTCTTCAAATACTTCATTATATCTTTCCATGGGACAACACTGAAGAAATGACACTTTGATACAATGTAAAGTAGTCAGTGTACAGCTTGTATAACAGTGTAAATTTACTGTCCCCTCAAAATAACTCGACACACAGCCATTAATGTCTAAACTGCTGGCAACAAAAGTGAGTACACCCCTTAGAAAAAATTTACAAATCGGGCCCAAAGTGTAAATATTTTGTGTGGCCACCAATATTTTCTATCACTGCCTTAACCCTCTTGGGCATGTAGTTCACTAGAGCTTCACAGGTTGCAACTGGAACCCTCTTCCACCCATTTATGACAGCATCACAGAGCTGGTGGATATTAAAGACCTTGCGCTCCTCCAACTTCTGTTTGAGGATGCCCCAAAGATGCTCAATAGGGTTTAGGTCTGGAGACATGCTTGGGCAGGCCATAACCTTTACCCTCAGCTTTTTTAGCAAGCCACTGGTCGTCTTGGAGGTGTGTTTGGGGTCGTTATCATGTTGCAATACCACCCTGCGGCACAGTTTACGAAGGTTGAGTGCACGTGGTCAGCGTCGTACACAGAGGTTGGCTTTGGAAAATAGACGTATGAGTGCTGCCAGCATTGCTGAAGGGCTTGAAGGGGTGGGGGGTCAACCTGTCAGTGCTCAGACCATACGGCGCACTCTGCATCATACTGGTCTACATGGCTGTCATCCCAGAAGGAAGCCTATTCTAAAGATGATGCACAAGAAACCCCACAAAAAGTTTGCTGAAGACAAACAGACTTCGGACATGGATTACTGCAACCATGTCCTGTGGTCTGATGAGACCAAAATACATTTATTTGGTTCAGATGGTGTTAAGAGTGTGGAGCGGCAACCAGGTGAGGAGTACAAAGACAAGTGTGTCTTGCCTAGAGTCAAGCATGGTGGTTGGAGTATCATGGTCTGGGGCTGCATGAGTGCTGCCAGCACTGGGGATCTACAGTTCATTGAATTCTAACATGTACTGTGACATACTGAAGCAGAGCAAGATCCCCTCCCTTCATAAACTGGGCCGCAGGGCAGTACTGCAACATGATAACAACCCCAAAAACACCTCCGAACGACCACTGGCTTGCTAAAGAAGCTGAGGGTAAAGGTTATGGACTGGCCAAGCATGTCTCCAGTCTTAAACCCTATTGAGCATCTTTTGGGCATCCTCAAACGGGAGATGGAGGAGCGCAAGGACTCTAATATCCACCAGCTCCTTAATGTCGTCATGAATGGGTAGAAGAGGGTTCCAGTTGCAACCTGTGAAGCTCTAGTGAACTACATGCCCAAGAGGGTTAAGGCAGTGATAGAAAATAATGATGGCAAAACAAAATATTGACACTTTGGGCCCAATTTGGACATTTTTTCTTAGGGGTGTACTCACTTTTGTTGCCAACAGTTTAGACATTAATGGCTGTGTGTCGAATTATTTTGAGGGGACAGTAAATTTACACTGTTATACAAGCTGTACACTGACTACTTTACATTGTATCAAAGTGTCATTTATTCAGTGTTGTCGCATGGAAAGATATAATTAAATATTTGAAGAAATGTTAGGGGTGTACTCACTTTTGTGAGATACTGTACACAATATTCAATGCAAATACATCAAATACACAACAACAGGTGAAGAGAAAAACAATTGAAACATTTACACAGTGGTGAAGATTAAGTGGTAGCAATTAAAATTAAATGGGTGAAAGTACAATATAGCCTAATTAAAACAGTTACAGGTAGAGTTTGGCAGGTTTAAAATAGTTTGTTTAAATTGGTTAAAGGATATGAAGTTATTTAGTTTAATTTGTTGCTGTAAATTGTTCCAGGAGTCAGGGGCACTGAAGCTAAAAGCTGTCTTTCCTAGCTCAGACCGGGCTTGTGGGTGATATGCAGTTGCAATAGTGTTTATTATCAGGATAGCTTCACAGCAGAAGTCATTTGGTCCATGGATGGAGTGACGGATAGTTAAAGGTTATCATAAACACAATGTATAGGCATTTTGGAACCCTGATCTGTGTGATGACAAATTGATATAATACAACTGCCCTCATATTGCACATTGTAAATATTTTTCATCACATTTCAATTGAACTTATCTACTTTTTACTTTCTATTGTATTTCATATTTACTGTTTTATATTGCACATACAATTCCTTTGCACTACTAAGTATTTATCTTATGTAAATATTGTTTACGTTTATCTTATTTAACTCTATTTTTTATTTTATTTTATCGTTCCAACTGCACCGTGGGTCAGAGATAAACGCCATTGTGATTCTGATGTATGTCTTGCATGTACAGTATCAGAACTGACAATAAAATACTTTGACTTTGATTAACAGCGGGGCTGGTCCAGGTTCTTGTTCCTTCGGTTAAAAGGTGCTTTGTTGAAACACTCTGCGGCCGCCCTGTCACACTCACAGAGGACCATCTGACATCTGTCGTTTGAGTCTGAGGAAGATAAAAGACGAGAGCACTGTCAACAACCATTACTGTATAGTTAAAGAAACTGACAATTGATTTCTCAACTACATTGAAATGGAGCAACGGGGCATAGTACTGCTAGCCTGGAAATCCAGACCTGACGCTGGCAAATTTAAATTACCTGACGCTTACTGGGCTGCACGATCAATTGGAGCTCGTTACCTATGTCAGAAAATTTAGAGCAGGGGTGTCAAACTCATTTTCACAAAGGGCCTCTCTACGATATGATAATCACACCAAGGGCCGGACTGACACATCTTCCTTTTAAATCGAAAAATAAAAAGTAAAAATCTAAGTAAGTATATAAACTGCGTACAATGGCTAGTTTTCGCTTCAACATTTTCGGGGGACAAATTATAGGTGTGGGGTATAGGGGTGCTCCCCCCGAATTTTTTGAATGTCAAACACTTAATTTCCTGCATTCTGGTGGATATTTTTATCCACCGATCGGTGCCTTTTCGGCATCAATTTATGGTGGAAATGTCTTCATTTTTGTAAAGGAAAAGACAACATTCAGGTTCCTGGTGAAACCATTATAAAGGACTATAATGCAGTAAGGCTCTCAGGCATTCTGGATTGAGCGACAATATTTATTCTCCTGGATTTTTCAAAACTTTCTGCACATTCAAAACACATCACGTTTTGTTTTTTTTAGGAATCTTCACGCAGCACCAGTGTTAACTATTTATGACACTTTACATTGGTAATGAAATGCCAAGCCACCATTGGAAATGAAGGGGGGTGGGCTATCAGCGGCTAGCTAACGTTAGCTAGTGAGCTATATTGTAACTTAAAGCAAAAGTTAGAAACCAGATAATTTTGGCATTAATCCTTAGACACTTGACACAATCAATCATCAATATTAGCTATTTAGCCACATATGTTGGCCTATTTACAGCCCTCAGAAAACTGACAGCTCTTCTTAGATGCAAGTTCATCAATTCATGGCTTAAAATCCTGAGCTGTGGAACTTTCAGCAGACATTCCTAGCTGTAAGCCACGTAAGTTTCCTAACAGTTGGGAGCGTATGCGACGTGCGGATATGGCACAGGCTCCATGAAGAATGAAAAAAAAAAAATATGTAGGGGAGAACGGGGGAATCTGAGGCATTGGGTAATGTGAGCCACCCCCTGTATCTAGGCAACGGAAAACATTTTTGGACATGTGAGATATATGTTTTCAAGCCCCCTCATTTCCCCATGGCCCTGAAAGAGAGGACCTCATGGTGCTGTGGTAAGCATGTTTTTTTTTTTCACCAAAATAGGTATTTTGCATGTAAAAGTACATTTTCTTGCTGTCAACTTAATCAACTGTTGTGCCAAAGCAAATGTATTCACGTAGAAAACCTTCTATCATACGTGTTGATGAACTACCAACATATAAAAACCATGTGATGATATTAGCTAAAGATTAGCCTGAAATGCTAAGAGAGGTAGTTTTGTCTCAAATTGTGGTGGTGGGGGAAAGTGAGCCAAATGCTGTGGGGGAAAGTGAGCCACTGTCTCACTGTTCCCCACCATGAGGCACAAGTTAAGTTTAGTCTTAAACATATTTTAATGTAATATTACATGAAATATGTTTTATTTTAATGTCATACACATTGTAGAAAAGCCATCATGCCAAGGAAATACACCAGGAAGACAACCTGGGGCAACCACACGGAAAGAGCACCTTCTCATCTTTCCCAGTAACCTTCAGGGCTGGAATGTAGAGTAGGCCTAGTTGTGTTCTGAGTCCCAGGCTGTTCTCGCTGGTTCTGATTTTCCTATGCTTTGACCCCCAGACACAAGCTGGCTCTAAGGGTCCTGTGTTCTGACCCCCAGACTGTGTTCTAATCTAACTGGTTCTATCTTTCATTTGAATCTTATTAAAACCTTTTGAATTATAATGTGTTATATAAGTGTTTAGAAAATTTGCTTTGCTTAATTGACCAAACCCCATAGTAGTAGCTATTCATTCTTTTACTAGTCTGACATTAGTTCTGGAATGTGTGGCTAGCTTTCAGGATTCTAACTGTTACAATATTGTGAAGTGGTTCACTTTACCCCCTTGATTTTTCTGGTCTGTCTCAGTTTACCCCACAGCTGGGGTAAAGTGAGCCACATGACAACTTTTTTTAAAACAATCATATTTTCACTGCCCTTTGTCTTGAAAAAATTCTGCTAATGCCAATTTCTAGGAAACATCCTGAATTAATGGGAAATGTGTACATTTGAGTGATGAATCATTTTAGCTCGCTTAGAGGGGAGCACATGTAAAAAGTGGCTCAGATTACCCCGTTCTCCCCTAGGCCTATATGATTTTTTAAAATTTTTTCAGAATTTATTCAAATCGGCCGAATTGATTCTCGGGCCAGATCAAATATGATTTAGAGCTACCAATCAAATCGTTCTAACTGATATGGGCGGGCCAGAGCCCTATGTATGGGCCCTGTGTATATCTATGGGCTATAATACTGCAGCTTTTATGAACAAATTAAAGAAGAAATTTCCTTTGATTGGATGTACTCACGGAGACAGACGGCCTTTCCGTTGTAACAGGTGTAGTCATAGCGCTTAATGTAAGGAACCGCCATGTCCCCAAACCAGCTGGAGCAGTTAGGGTCCACCTGGACCTTTCCGTAACACTCATCATGAACTTGACAGCACCTACGGGTGAAGACAAACGAACAAGACACATTTTAAAAACAGACTGGACCATTTATTTAAGGAGCTACGAGGAACTTTGTAATATTTCTGAAACAGTCAAATTTTTCCTCTGATGAACATAAATTACATGTAACAGCAATGCCTCTGTCATGGGTATACGCTCACCCAGGAACAACAGCTGGCACAGTAAAAACACCGCTAGAATGAACACAAACTGGGGGCGCCTCGGCCAGCAGCGGACCTGGGTTCGATTCCAGCCCGCGGTCGTTCTCTGCATGTCACTCCCCTCTCTGCCCCATTTCAACTCTCTCTAAACTATCAATAAAGCATAAAAATGCCAAAAAAAATACCTTAAAAAAAAAAAAAAAATTAACACAAACTTAAAAGTTCCTCGGAGCACCCTATAACTTATAACCTTAAGTTATATATGAAGCTGAGTGAGTAAATCTTTACCTGTCCAGATTATCCACAGGTGTGCCGGAGCCTCCAAGTCCACAGTAGCATCCGTAGTCGTTATATTTGGCAACATCAAAGATACTGGAAGCATCAACTTCATGCTTTATAATACGTGCAAACTGGTCCATTGAAGATGTAGTATATCTGCCGAAGTAAAAATGGTAAATGGACTTGTATAGCGCTATATCTCCGTTTATCACAGACTCAAAGCGCTTTACATTGTTTTATTATAAGTTTATTATTAAGTGCCGGTGTGCAATCACTAAGACCAACAGACAGACCGTTTGAACATTAAAACACAGGATTCCACATTTAAACCTGACCAGCATTACAACCAGAACATCATGGATTCAACTACCGGCACCCTACTAGTAACATTAGGCTTATGCACACAACCAAATAGAAAAACTTGAAAAGTCACCACACTAACCAGAAGAATGTATTTGTGAGCTTGTGTGGGGTGTGACAGTGTGTGTGTCGCTTTGTTGTCGATTGCGAAATATGTGCCAGACATAGAAAGTAATTGAAAAATTTGATGTCTCAATAAGAACAAAAGGATAAAAATTAAAATTAAGAAGTTATTTTTACAATATATACATTCTAAATAGTGCAAAAGGTAAGGCAAAATAAAATGGTATACAGTATAAATTTTTTTTTAAATAAGTAAATTACTTGAAATGTGCAAAATGTGGAATATTATTTACAATATGCGCACAATGCAGTAGACTGAATGTCTATTCACATCTACAATAACAACAATACAAACATAATATACACAACAAATACATCAAATACACAACAAGCTGGTAAAGAGAAACATTTTAGACAGAGTTGTAGAGTCAGAGTGGCTGGAAATAAAATGTAATTGGTAAAAGACAGTACAATACGGCCTAATTAAAACAGTTACAGTTAGAGTTTGATAGATTTAAGATGAACTAGAGCTGTACTCACCAACAGAGAGGACTACGGCCAAGAGAAACATCACATTAAGGGTTTTCATCCTGTCAGTGAGACGGCCAGTCACCAAATTGCTGTCACTCTAAGAGCAGCATTCACAGCTGCCAGCAATCAACAATCAACCGCTCTTCATAAAACCGGCCCTACCTTCCAGACACTGCCAGATTGTAGATTCTGTTTCCACACAGTCAGTCCCTCTCTAGTTAAAGGTACTACGAGTAAAATGGCACGTTGGCGACACCTTTGAACAAAAGCGGTAGTATTTTTACGAAGCCAGCTGTCGTGAAGCTGTTTTCTAGCTCGTGCCGGGCATGTAAGATTCAAATAATCAGGAAGCAATATGGTGCGTGTCCGTGTGTTGAAAGTGTGAGGGCACCGGACTCTTTTCTGCTCCGTGAGAGTGGTTAGTGACACAGCATCAACTAATGGCAGTAAGTGCTAAACACACCTGATTGCAATGAGTTGATGCATTGTCACCTCTCACGGAGCTGAACGAGTCCCCGTGTCCTCACACCAAGCGAATGAACGAGAGATGGCAGTTAGTTAGTATGGATCACGATGAGGTAATGTGTTTATGTTGTTGTAAATAATGACTATTTCAGATGAATAATGGTCATCTGATGATGCTGGTGAGGCAAAGTAAACTTTGTTTTAGTAGGCTACCGCTCATTCATTTAGGAGTAAACACTGCAGTCTAGGTTCGCTCCGTGAAATTGTGTATACGTTGCTTGGCAACGCCCGCCCTCCCGCCCGCCTATCACTCTCCCTTTTAGCTTTTCTTCATTGCATTTTTTTTTTTTTTTTTTTTTTTACGGTTCAGCCCCGTTATCAGTCATTATGATGACAAACAACTGTCTCAAACAAGGCTCCCGCTCCCCTTCCCTCACCTGGAGGGATAGGCTTCTAAAATCGCGTTCCTGCGCCACACTGAAATCTGCGACCAATGCGGATATGTGACCATAGAGCATGCACGCGTGAACCGAAAATCGGACTGGGTGTACGACCAGATCAAATGCAGTAATAAAAACTATATAAAAACGTCTTACTTTGCACTGATGGTCTCGTTTGCTGTTAAAGGTAATTTATGATTATGAGAGGAAACATGAGACTGTTTAAAAGATATTTAAATGTTACTCGTTGCTGCTTTAACCTGTTTGCAGCTCCGTTTTGCATTTTGCCACTGGCTAACTCTTGTTCTCTCTGCCACAGCTCTCCCGGCCTGACTCCAGCCACCAGCTCCAGCCCTCGCCCGCTAGCACCTCCTCCCGGACCCGTCTGTCTGTCTGTCTGTCTGTCTGTCTGTCTGTCTGTCTGTCTGTCTGTCTGTCTGTCCGCCTGCCTGCTCTAGCCTGCTCTCACTCAGCTCCCTGGGCTTTCCCCGTTGCTCTACTCCTGGAGCCCCATGACAGCAAGCTTCCCCCCGGATCACGGCCCTATAACCCCCAGCTGGTTCCTTTTAAAATAAAGCTTCTTAAACTGGCACTGTTTCCGCGCCTGTGTCCTCCCTGCCCAGCCGTAACACAGCCCCTCTTTATACATCACGTATAGGAACTTTGGCCTCGTCCATTCTACAGTTTGACACTTAACCAGTTTCTGGACCGCAGAAATGACATGCGCATTGGAATAGGACTTTCTGTGGAGACCGTTTTGCTCCTACATCGACTACTATGCCTTAGGCTTAGGTGAGGTTTGTATTTCAACCTTTGAAGTGACAACACGGGAAGATTAATAGTTAACTGTGTTCTATTCAAATTTCGACATCAAAACACTGGAAGTAATCCAAGTATCTGTTCCACCCATGTGACGTGGGTGGAACAGATACCAAACAGATTTTGGAGGGGCGGTTCAGGGCCCCCAAGCAACCGCTTAGTTCGCTTGTACCTCGGGCCGGCTCTGGGCATACTTCCGTACTATTTAGTATGCCAGAAAAAGATTTAGGATGCCCCAACACATGCACGTCAATTGTAGTATGCTGAAAATACACAGTTGCCCCACTAACCTCATTAGCATTTTGGAATAAAAACAAAGTAGCGCACAGTGGTAAACTCAGGTCCCTCCCCTTTAATGAAAGTTCTGCAGAAGAAGACAGTAAACACAACCAACAGGTATAACAGGGTTGCAGAATCTGACCTCGATTCAGCTCTATAAACAGCATTGTGTTCAACAAAACAATAACAAACTAGTCTTGTGTTCTCTACTCCATCACTATTTATCACTAATCTGCCTAACCGTTCATTATTGTGCCCTTATTGTAAAGTGTTACGCAGATGCTCAATTAAACAAAAACTACTAATTAAAAAAATGAACTACTAAACAACATGCTAAATTCAACAGAACAGGTTATACAAGACATCTCTCTCTCTCATCATTATGAGCTGTTTACCTTTAAAGATGGAGTATACGGTGTGTAATCCAAAACACCTATTGTCAAAATCAGCGAGTATCTACTCACCACCCTGCTACCTGTCCATAGTGTGTGTGTGTGTGTGTGTGTGTGTGTGTGTGTGTGTGTGTGTGTGCGTGGGTGTGTGCTGAAATAAAAATCTTTTTTTTACACAACCGATGCGCTAGGATAAATGGCTATGTTTACAAAGTGGCTCGGTGTGGATGGCTGGAGCCGTCTCTTTGGCCCTGGTTAGTTCTAATAGCAACAAGTGGTCTCTGGAAACCGTACACTTCACCCTTTAACTACAAATCAACATTAAAATTCAACAAAACAAGTCATACATGTAACTCTTATCCACGGCCTATGATTTACTATTTTCACGTACGAGTGTTAATGAATCGAGTGTGTATCAATTTAAGCTCGTAACTTCAAGTATCAGGAGTTGGAATATAAAGTTACCATTGAAGAAATATAAGAAGCTGTGAGAAACAAGAAAGATTAAGTCTGTACATTAAATCAACATGAAATGAAAAAACAGAAAGTTACATAATAGTCACTTTATCACACCCTGCACACAAATCATCCTGGTCCCTTTGGGTTTTAATGTATTTCTTGAATTTGTTATAGGGGCGTGTTCAAGCTAAAACAGGGCGTTAAAGCTGGGGTATGTGATTTCTGATTGGTCGAACTTAACATGAGCTGTACACTTTGACCAATCAGAGCGAGGCTCCGATTCTAAAAAAAAAATCTCTGTTCTTATTGGCTGTTGGGACTGTCCATTCACTTTGGCACGACTTTGTTGGTGTAGAACGTGTCAGGGAGGGACCAAAGAGAACTAGTGGAGCGGTTGAGGTATTTGGATTCAAATCTCTATTCCAACTGCTATTTTCTCCCCAAATCATATACCCCAGCTGTAAATGTGAACACATATATCCCCATCAACAGACCAAGAATAAAACACTTCCCTGTCATGTCTCTTATTCGGCCAGATTCAGGAAGGCATGATTGTCGTAGTGATAAACCCATAGTCCTGGATAAACGGGCTCAGTGAATCTGTTCTCAAAGGTGTAGAGGTGACTCAGAGTGTTTGAGGAGACAGTGTAGAAGGACAGAGAGCCAGCAGGCCAGTCCAGAAACACCCCCAGTTTTTTGCAGCCGGTGGAGGGCAAAGGCGATTCCCACACCGCGACACCATCATACATTGCCTTAAAGGTCCTTTTCTGGGGCTCGCCAAACGGCCACCACTTCCGTTCTGTGAACGGGCCGAAAGACCAGGATTCGGTGTTACCTCCAAACTGGCTCTGATCACCCATCCTCTCAACCCCCTTATATGCGACGGCTACAGAGACAGATTCCTTGAGACTGTTACTCATCTCGACCTCCCAGTAATGGCGCCCGTCTAAGCCCTCTTTGCACAGCACCTGAGGTTGTGTGTCGAACCTCTCGGGGCGGCCGGGGAGGAATAAGTGCCGGAAAATGTTGCCCAGTTCGCATGTCGCCTTTTTGTTTCCCTCAGAAACAGTGATGTAGCCATTTGCAGTGTCTTCGTCCAGGGTCAGATCACTGGCATCTGATGGAGAGAACACACAATCAAATGTGTAATAAGACAATCTGATTTTTCAACATGTTTCTGAAGGAGAGTCATTATTTAAGTGTAGTTTTGACTTAAAGCTGGGGTATATGACATTTAAATAGAAGCAATAAAACATTTAAAAAAAGAAAAAGAAAAAGAGAAAACAGAAAAGTTTGGGGAGAAAATAGCAGTTGGGATAGAGATTTGGATCCAAATACCTCAACCGCTCCACTTGTTCTCTTTGGTCCCTCCCCTATGGTCGCTCCCTGACACGCTCTACACCAACAAAGTCGGTGCCAAAGTGAATGGACAGTCCCAACAGCCAATAAGAACGGAGAATCGGAGCTTTGCTCTGGTTGGTCAAAGTGTACAGCTCATGTTCACTTTGACCAAATATCTATCCCAACCGCTATTTTCTCCCAAATCATATACCGCAGCTTTAAAAACAAACATATTTAACAAGAACTTACACCAGATCAAATCTCTTCTGTCTGTGATAGTCCTCACATCCGGGATGTCCGGCTTTGTGAAATGGTCCGTGCGCCGAATGCCCTTCTCGTATTGGTAGATGGTCGCTCCGATGTATTTGTCATTCGGAAGGGCTGCTACGAGGAAACGGAATCGGCTGTTGTTCTTCAGTGCTTTTGCGGCGTCTTGGAAAACTTCGGCCATTTCTCGTATGCCACTTACAACCACATCAGAACGGAAGGAGGACATCATTGCACACACTGTGAATTCAGGTGGATACAGGTAATCCTCCATCTCTTCGAAGTAGGAGTTTTGTCTCTCGCTGTGGGTGAAAACGTAGCACAGAACATCGTCTGCACCTAGAGCAAGAGCCTCACCGTCCAACTCTGCCTGATCTTGGACAATCTTTATTCCCCCTAGAATATCTACACAGGAGCCGATGACATTGATTTCCTTCTCCTTATCTTTCATCCACTCGTTTAGTTTGGCATTACTGAATGGTGACCAGTCTCTTTCATCGAAGAACTCTCTCGCTCTTCTCTCATCTTCTTTTCCTGCACGAATGGACGGAAATATCTCCGCCATGGTCTTCTTCAGTTTGGTTTCGTAGGCGTCCACGTAACCTTTGAATTTGTTCAACTCTTTTTCAGTGTGTGTTATATTCCCCACGACTTCTTCCGCCAGACAGTCGTTGCATCTCATCCCTATCTCCCTCAACTCTTCCAAAGCGTCTTCAAATGTATTCACCAGTCCCGGGCTGATCCCACTCTTCAACTCAGGTGCTTCGTGGTTGTAATGGGTCAGGGGCGTCAACCAAACCTCCATTGGAACACCATCTCTCACCAAATTTGGAAGTTCTGCGTAGGTCTTCACTGCTTCGGCGAATGTTGTTGGGTTGCCGGTAAGGCTGACGTCTCCGTAGAACTTGCAGGAGAATTGTTCAGTCAGGGCTTCTTCGTCTTTGGTCAGCTTCATACCGACCTCCCCCCCAACACCGACTGACAGCTTGTTTAGAACAGCCTCCATGCTCCCGCCTATCTCCTTAACTTTGCTGGCATCTACCTTCTCACTGTCAAACACAAAGTACGCCTCCGCCCCGTATTTCATGCCTGTGACTACATGTGTCGCGCTGCCCTCCCTGATGAAATCACCCAGTTGGGGTTTCAGGGTTTCTTGGTTCGTCAGCTCTTTGAAGTTGGTGGTGCATTTGTAATGTAACGTCACTCTGCTCTGGTTGTGGGATTTTTTCTTGTCGTCCAGATACTTGGCTGATCCTCCGACTCTAACCAGCCCACACAGGATACTGACCTTCAGAGAGGAGTTAGTTTCAAGCAGTGAGGACTTGGATTCAGAGGAGTCAGATGCAGAAATGTCAAAATCAGTGAAAGGTTGTTCCGTTGTCTTCTCTTGTAGAGTTTCTTTATCCCACAGATGCATACCTATAGAAATATAGAATATAGAAATGAGAAAACATAATGTATATGATAAGGCAGTACCATAATGTTGTTGGATGGACTTGGACTGTTATAGCGCGATTCTAGTCAGACTTGACCATTCTTAATTGCTGTCGCATTTGGGGGGGGGGGGGGGGTTAAATGGAACACACTTGCCCTTGTAGTCACAGTGGACCGTCAGTTACATAGGTAGTTCTGAATGCAAATAATAGACAATTATAACATTCTACTAAAGCACTATATCGCATAAAGCAAATTCCATAGCATGAGAAACATTGAATTTCGACATGATTACTCACATTGTCAAGATATTGTTACTTACACGTGTACAACATTTGGAAGGAACATGTGACAACTCCACACTTACAATAAAGACTCCTGGTGCTATGATTTGTCCTCAACAGGAAGTCAGCCATTTTAAATATATTGTCACACTTTGTAACATTAAAGCTGCCAGTGCATTGTAGAGCATTCCTAAGGTTTTATTTCCCATAGCAGGAATTTGTAGAATGTACCATTATAATATCCAACAAGTGGACATTTAATTTATTTCATAATTAGCTCGGAAAAAAGTTTTTAATTCATTATTTTTTCCTTTAGAAAGGGTCTCATATATGTTCATATTTCTGCATATTTTGGACCAGGAGAGCCTAGTGCTTCGGGTCTTAAACCAGTGTCATAGTTGGAATGTCATCAGGTGTATTGTTTGAAATTTAGAATTGTTCTTGTCCTTGAAGGCCACTCTAATACTTCTGTTATTATTCTAAAGGGGTGGGGTTACCTCTCTCCCTGTGAGCAATGCAGAAGGCTTTGTCCAACTTTCTTGATGATAGTCATATTACACACTGCACCTTTAAAGTATACGCTCAAAACACTCACTTGGTATGGTTTGATCTTCCAGAGTCCCATATAAAGCATTCCGTGTATTTGCAAATTCTTCCAGTCAGAGAAAGTCTTCCAATGTGTCCATGTTCTCCACACACTGTTGAGAATTAACATGTTCTAATCACACAGTCTTCAATACTTAAATTACAGAGTCACAGTGCTATACCACATGTCGAAGGACAAGCTTCCTTAACACCTGAGGTCTGCTGAAGCTAATTATTATTATTTTTTTTTTCAAGATTATTTTTTGGGCATTTTCAAGCTTTCTTAGACAGTACATAGTTGAAATGGGGAGAGAGAGAGAGAGAGAGAGGGGGGGGGATGACCTGCAGTAAAGGTCCACGGGTCAGATTTGAACCCGTGACCACTGCAACGGAGGCCGGAGCCAATATGGTACACGCTCTATCCACTACACCACCGGAGCGCCCGAAGCTCAGGTTTTAAACAGAAATGTTTATGTCCTCCTTATCTTATCTATTTAGATGCTTGTTCTTAATGCAAGGTCTTAGACTTCATCTATTCTCATGCCTCTTTATTGTCTCTTAAATCATTTGTAGGTCTTGTAAACCTGGTCTAAAATACAAAAAAACAATAAATTGTATTAAAGCATTACTAAAAATATGATTCAAAATAAATGTTCATAGAAATTATAAAACTAAGTTAAAAAAACTGCTTTTTACGCCAGACCGTTTGACGGGACTGTGTGGGCATGGCCTTATCAAACGCGGTCTTCATGGCAACAGAATTGTTTCCCCTTCCCTTGTTATGGTGGATGGCCAACTCTAAACGAACGCCCCCCTCACCCCCCTGCAATTCTTCTTTTGTTTTTTATTTATAAATTAAAAATGTATTTAAAAAAAAATCCTATAGTGTCCAATTACACAAGTCATCTATCTACACTCTCTTTTCATATAGAACAGGTAATATTTGTATTTTAAATAAACTGAATGCTTATGTTATTTATCTGCTGTATGTGCAGGTTTAGTGCATTGCTCTCTCCTCTGCTCTGTTTTTGGAAAGGGCGGGGCTCTGCTGCAGACACACACAAACGACACACACAAACACACGTACAAATACACGTGTGCTCCGTGCGCACACACCCACGCACACAGTCAGGTAAACAGAGGAGAACTATACGCCTACACGTTATTGTGCAAAGAATGTGAATCTGGCACCACGGGAATGATACATAAGCTCTGCTGCTAGACATCTACTGTGTCTAAATTCTCTTTTCATATAGAACAGGTAATATTTGTATTTTAAAATAAAGCTTAAAGCTGGGGTATATAATTTGGGGAGAAAATAGCAGTTGGGATAGAGATTTGAATCCAAATACCTCAACCGCTCCACTTGTATCTCTTTGGTCCCTCCCCTATGGTCCCTCCCTGACACGCTCTACACCAACAACATCGGTGCAAAAGTGAATGGACAGTCCCAACAGCCAATAAGACAGAATCGTTTTTTTTTTTTTTTTTTTTTTTTTTTTTTTTTTTTTAATCGGAGCCTCGCTCTGATTGGTCAAAGTGTACCGCTCATGTTAACTTTGACCAATCAGAAATCACATAACCCAGCTTTAAGTTATTTATATAATTTAAGTGCAGGTTTGTGCTTTGCCCTCTCTTGAACACAAACTATAAATTGATCAACATCATTCTACGACCAGCTAATGTGCAGGTCAACACAAACATCAGCAACACTTAGCAGAGGAATATCTTTACAGCCTGTGGATCTCAATCAATGGACCAGAGAATTCATATACCAAAAGTATATAAGTAAACTGCTTGAAAGTAGGCTACTGGAAAAGTGCTTTAAATAGCCTGCCCTAAGCCAAATAGGTGACATTTTGTATTGTCTTGTTTAAAAAATTCAAAATAGATTGTAAAATATTGTTCTCAAAAAACTTTTAAAAATGATCGTTGTCAAATGTTTTGTTTTTTTGGCTGCAAAAAGAAAGATTTAATTGCTGTTTAGAAAAAAAATGTGACAGTGTTCAAAGGGGCTTTAATTGAATTATTCCTGATGTATTTGTAGGGCACTATAAAGCACTCGTCTTTCTGAATTGTGCTATATAAATACACTTGCATTGCCCTACTCAAAACAATACGAAAAAGATTTTTATAATAACAGAAAGACTGACAGTTTACTCGGCCTAGAAAAGCAGCATTTCCACAGAGACACTCATCTGATTATGATGGTTTTATGCAGACAGGAATTCAGTATTAGTCTAAATAGTTTTTTTTTTTGATTATTTTATTTAGAAGGGACAGCACACATACATTAAAATGAGCACCAGAGCTCTCAACATGTAATTGTGCCAGATGTAGCCATGCAGGCTAATTATCACCTGTAGTCCCTGAATATACAAGAGACCAGTATGGATTTTTCTCCAATCTTTATCTCTACGTTACTTAATGGAAATGCTCATTAATGACAATATTTTTGGGGTGGAATTTGGTAGAAATGTCATCAGTAGTTTATAGAATAAAACCAAAATGTTCATTCTACTCAAACCTATAAATAGTCAAACGAGAGACACTGAATATTTGGAGTGGTCTCTTAATTTTTTTCCAGAGCTGTATATGTTTGTCTCCCCCTTTGTCTTAGCACCCAGTTTGTCCTCACCTTGTGAAGTTGTGTAAATCAGCTGATCAGTTTACTGGCAAAGTTTCCCGACTTCGATCCGGAGCAGAACATCTGACCTGTGTGATGTTGCCAGACTATTCCCTCTGATACAACCCTTCCACTGACTCCTCCCATGGCCATGAAACAAACCATTAGACAAAAAAAAGTAAACATCATCTCACCACAGCCAATCAGAATTCAGCATCACATCCTTGTGGCATTTGACAATAGATACAATCTTATGACACAGTTTTTCTGTGGAGGTCACTGGACATCTTCCAACTTTCTTTCGTTGTTCTAGATGACCTAGTAAATTCAACTGTCTTTTAATCTTTAATTAGACCTCACCTGAGCCTAAGGCGTAAACGGTTTTACAAAGCATAGTTTACAACATAGCTGGACAGGTTCCAAAAAAATAATTAAAGGCAAGGCAAGTTTATTTCTTGTTTCAAATTTTTTTTTATTGAAAGCATATGTGCATATCACTTGACATTTACACGCAATAAGGAACTGCTTCAATTACAATTTAAATTATTTTTTTTACAAGCATAATAGAAAAGGTAAAGGAGAGAAAAAACACAAAGAAAAACACAAGAGGCAAAAAAAAGTAATAAAAAATCCATCTACCCTTAACCCACCCATACGGGCCTATACGTGTGATTTTTATCTGTATATTCAAATTGTTTGTTGATCGAGAAATGAAATAAAAGGTGACCATATTGGCAAGTTTATTTCTATAGCACCATTAAGACACAAGGCCATTCAAAGTGCTTTACAGGGGGCAAGATTAAAATACATTAAATATAGAATACACATTAGAAAAGCGAATACCAAAAGGTTATAAGCCACATCATTTCTGATACATTACAATCTTTTTGAAACCCGGGCAGGTTCCAAAGTAAGCCATTCCCATTGCGATGCCATTTACTTTGATAACTTCCAATTTTTTTTTATTAAAACGTAGAGATTTATATCCTTCTTCAGTGTCACAAACACAGTCCTTGCGTTCCAATCCCCATACTTCCCTACTATTTATTATGCCAGGATGTCTCAATACATGCAGGTGAATTGTAGTATGCTGAAAATACAGAAATGCCCCCACTAACTCCAATAGCAATGTGAATGAATTTGACTTTATTTATTATTTATTTATTAATTTTTTATTTTTTGGGCATTTTTATGCTTTATTGATAGTGTAGAGACGGAGTTGAAATGGGGCAGAGAGGGGAGTGACATGCAGAGAACGACCGCGGGCTGGAATCGAACCCGGGTCCCCTGCTGGCCGAGGCCCATGGGGGGGGGGGGGGGGGGGGGGACGCCCTACCAACTGAGCTAAGGGCATCCCCAATTTGTCTTTATTCTTGACATTTCTCAACATAATGAAATAATTAATAAAACGTCCTTGTCTGATTTTTTTTTTCTCTCTCCTATGTATTTAGTAAAAAGAAAAAGGTGTCATTTGGAAAGCAGGGAATGAGTGAGTCACCTTTACACCTGTGAAAAACCAACTCACTGAGCTGGTTTACCTACGCCTTTTGGGTTTAAAATCATGCCAAAACCTGAACCTGTCAGAACAAGAGAAATGACAGGGAAATGTCACCTTTCTTTATGCTGGCAAGTCTCTACAAGTCTTTACAATGGTGGCCTAGTAAGCAACACATCTTATATTCTTGTTCCATCGTTGGGGATATGTGCTCATATTTTTAAGTGTAAATACATCATTTTAGCTTGAACACGCCCCCTTGACAAATGAAATAAATACATTCAGAGCATTCAGAGTGACCAGGATGGTTGGTGTGGAAGGTGTGATAAAGTGACTAAAAGTCATCGTATGTTTTTTTTTAAGTTTTTTTAAGTTTAATTTATTTTGCACAATTAAAAAAGAAACATACACAAAGAATGGCAAAGAATACAAATAACATACAGTGCAGGGAGAGGCAGAAACCCCGATGGGCTTATTTGAAGCCTCCACCTAAATAATGTTTAAATTTCACAAAGTTATAAGTTATATAAGTTATATATTTTCCACTTTTCATTCATTAATTTCGTCTTCATTTCGAACAAACAAAAAAATAAATAAAAAAAATTACAAAGCAAGTATGACATATCATACAAATATATATAACTTATTTTATTTTTAATCCCTGTAAAGGGTTTTTTACTGGGAGTTTTTTCTCAGCTGAGCTAAGGGTCTAAGGGCAGAGTGTCATACTGTATGGAATGTAAAGCCCACTGAGGCAAATGTCTATTTGTGATATTGGGCTATACAAATAAAACTGATTTGAATTGCAGAATTTTTTTTCACAGAAATTAATCATAAAAATCTTTCCATGACCAAGCCTTTTCAGCGTAACAGATACTTGGATTACTTCCAGTGTTTTGATGTCGAAATTTGAATAGAACACAGTTAACTATAAATCTTCCCGTGTTGTCACTTCAAAGGTTGAAATACAAACCTCACCTGAGCCTAAGGCATAGTAGTCGATGTAGGAGCAAAACAGTCTCCACAGAAAGTCCTATTCCAATGCGCATGTCATTTCTGCGGTCCAGAAACTGGTTAAGTGTCAAACTGTAGAATGGGAGAGGCCAAACGTTCCTATACGTGATGTATAAAGAGGGGCTGCTCTTAGAGTGACAGCAATTTGGTGACTGGCCGCCTAACTGACAGCATGAAGACCCTTAATGTGCTGTGTCTCTTGGCCGTAGTCCTCTCTGTTGGTGAGTACAGCTCTAGTTCATCTTAAATCTATCAAACTCTAACTAAACAAGGAGAAGCAGCTTTTAGTTATTACGCACCAAAAATCTGGAACAAACTCCCGGAAAACTTGAGGTCTGCTGCAACTCTCAGTTATTTTAAATCGAGTCTGAAGACTTTTTTGTTTCCATTTTAACCTGCAATTTTCATTTTATTTGCTACTTTTATTCGCTTTTAAATGTCTTCTAATGTGTTTTATGTATTTTAATCTTGCCCCTGTAAAGCACTTTGAGTGGCCTTGTGTCTGAATTGTGCTATAGACATACACTTGCCTTGCCTTGTAACTGTTGTAATTAGGCTATAGTGTACTTTTACCAATTTAATTTTACTTCCAGCCACTCTACACCTCTGTCTAAAATGTTTCTCTTTACCAGCTTGTTGTGTATTTGATGTATTTGCATTGTGTTTGTATTGTTGTTATTGTAGATGTAAATAGACATTCAGTCTACTGCATATTGCACCTATTGCAAATAATGTTTTGCACATTTCAAGTAATTTACTTATTTAAAAAAAATCTATACTGTATATTGTTTTATTTTGCCTTACCTTTTGCACTATTTAGCATGTATATATTGTAAAAATAACTTATCTTATTTTTTTTAAATGTTATCCTTTTGTTCTTATTGCACCTTGGGTCTTAGACATACATTTTTTTCAATCACTTTCTATGTCTGGCACATATTTCACAATTGACTGACGGAGGGTTGGAGGGAGCCGTTTAACTTTTCAAGTGTTTCTATGTGGTTGTGTGCATAAGCCAAATGTTGCTCTTTTAAATCGGGTCTGAACAATTTTTCCCTTTTAACCTGTAATTCTAATTACATTTAAAAAAAAAAATGTCTAGCCCTCTATGGCATGACTTTTTATTTTTTTGGGAAAAAAATATTTCACCCCACTTTGTGGGAGCTTGGGGGTCCCTGTTGGTGTATAGCCATCATAAAATCTGCACCCCCCAGCCCCCCACTCAGATTTGGGTTTGTTGCCTCAGAGCAACACTGTGCTATGAGGGTACAAAATCACCAAGATTTTCTATAATACACAGGATAATTGGAATATAGAAAAACAAGCAAAATGAGCATCAAAATAGTGTGTGTGTGTGTGTGTGTGTGTGTGTGTACACACATGCACACTTGCACACACGCACACTTGCACACACGCACACACACACACACACACACACACACACACACACACACACACACACACACACACACACACACACACACACACACACACACACACACACACACACAAACTATTCTCTATTATTTAGTTACACTACTAAGACATGTGGGACCATCAGGCTGTGGGAACATAGACACACTCCTGTGTGTGTGTGTGTGTGTGTGTGAGTGCGTGTGTGCATGTGTGTGTGTGTGTGTGTGTGTGTGTGTGTGTGTGTGTGTGTGTGTGTGTGTGTGTGTGTGTGTGTGTAAAGTAGTAGTAGTAATAGTAAAGTAAAAAACATTGAATATCATCAAAACTATGTATGAGAGCACATAGCTTCACTTAGTGATAATGCCTGTGTGAAGACTGAAATAGTGGTTTGTTGCCTGAGGGTTAATTGCTTCTTTAACTTTTTTTAAATTTCTATTCATGTTTTTCATTGGCTTTTTTAATGTGTGTAACCTGATGTATTTTACTTTTGCTCCTGTAAAGCACTTTTGAATGGCCTTGTGTCTGTAATGTCATGTGCTGTACAAATTAACTTGCATTGCCTTGCCTTACTATAGTTACTATATTCTGGTTGAAATGCTGGTCAGGTTGAAAAGTGGAATACTGTCTTTTAATGTCCAAACTGTCTGTTTGTTGGTCTTAGTGACTGAGCACTGCCATGATGAATCCCAATGCGAAAGAGACGGCCCAATATACTTAGACCCCGGCGAAGGTGAGGCTAGAGTGACCCAGTTTGCAGATATGATAAAGCATGAAGTTGGTGCGACCAGTATCGTTGATGTTGCCAAATATATCGACTACGGATGCTACTGTGGACTTGGAGGCTCCGGCACACCAGTGGATGATCTGGACAGGTGAAGATTTACTCACATAGCGTCATACTTAGAACATTTTAAAGGTGCTCCGAGGAACTATTAAGTTTGTGTTCATTCTAGCGGTGTTTTTACTGTTCCTGGGTGAGCGTATACCCATGACAAAGGCATCAAGAAAAAACCATATAAAAATAGCATTCTTTGCACTGATGCTCTCGTTTGCTGTTACATGTAATTTATGATCATCAGAGGAAACATTTGACTGTTTCAGAAATATTACAAAGTTCCTCGTAGCTCCTTAAATAAATGGTCCAGTCTGTTTTTAAAATGTGTCTTGTTCGTTTGTCTTCACCCGTAGGTGCTGTCAAGTTCATGATGAGTGTTACGGAAAGGTTCAGGTGGACCCTAACTGCTCCAGCTGGTTTGGGAAGAATATGGTTCCTTACTTTAAGAGCTATGACTACGCCTTGGACGAGGAAAGCGGAAAGGCTGTCTGTCTCTGTGAGTACACCCAAACAATGGGAATATCTTGGTTAGTAGTAGTATTAGCCTGTAGAAATACACAGGGCCCATACATAGGGCTCTGGCCCGCCCATATCAGTTAGAACGATTTGATTGGTAGCTCTACATTTTCCGACATAGTTAACAAGCTCCAATTGATCGTGCAGCCCAGTAAGCGTCAGGTAATTTAAATTTGCCGGCGTCAGGTCTGAATTTCCATGCTAGCAGTAGGGGAGAGTGGCCTAAGTTGTGCCACTTTTTACTCAAAGTAACTTCAAAGTGTGGCCTTGACAGTAAAGTCTCCAACTCAAAGATGTACATATATTTCAGGGTGTTGTGCATCCCTGGCAATACAAACTTTGGATCTGGAATAAACTGTTGAAGAAATATAGCTTTCGGAAAAAAAGTTGTCTTGTGGCACAACTTGCCCCACGGTGTGGGGTAAGTTGTGCCACAAGAGAGAATACCATGGGGTAAATTGTGCCATTGATATATATCTCATAAACTGTAATGCAAGACAAATCCATTAGACAATCACTTATTTAAGGTGTATTTAAAGTAAATAACGTAAATATTTTACAAAGATTGAAGGTCAATTTTGTTAAACAAGCAGATCTAATGGTTTTACCTGCAAAGCTCACAATGACAAAGTCACCATCATCATCTTTCTGGCCATCTGAACTCTCATCAGTGGTGTCGTTAAGTGGAATTGAGATGTCACTCTCTTCTGAGCTACTGTAGACAATCACTTTCTTTTGGTGACCAGCGTATACAGCCATGTCACTGGCACCACTTCTAGAAATGTACTTTGCACTAGTTGCTCCGTGCTTGTGGAACCAACTGCCACCGGGCAGATCCCCCCTCCATTTCTGCCTTTAAATCAAGGCTCAAAACCCATATGTACACCCTGGCGTTTCCTCCCCATTAACTATCTTACCTCTGCACTACTATCTTTGTGTATATGTCACAGAATGTAGCATACTAAAGCACTAAAACAGGTGTCAAATGTTTTCAAACGTGTCTATAATTGTTCAGACACAATAATCAAAGAACCTTGATCATGGAAATTTTACTTTGAAAGGCAAAAAACAGTTTTTTGAGCTTAAATGTGCTTATATCTTATTCCATGCTTCTCCCGTCTTTACAGGATGAGTCAAATGGATGGCTCTTTTAAATATGTGGTCACATTTACAATTTCTTCTATGGTTTTCTATAAACAAGGGGTGGCAGAACTTCCCCACCGGCACAACTTAGGCCACTCTCCCCTATATGCCCCTTTGCTCCATTTCAATGTAGTTGAGAAATCAATTGTCAGTTTCTTTAAACCTGCAGTGCGTAGAATTTTGGGTTTTATTTCTCAGCAGATTTTGTAGAAAGTAATTATAATATCCATAAGTAGGGGAAGGTGGGGTGATTTGTGCGTTTTGGAAGTTGCAAAACCCCTTGTTTCTAGAAAACCGTGGAAGAAATTGGAAATGTGACCACATATTTAAGAAGAGCCATCCATTTGACTCATCCTGTAAAGAAGGGAGACACAAGGAATAAGATATAAGCACATTTAAGCTCAAAAAACTGTGTTTTGCCTTTCAAAGTAAAATTTCCATGATCAAGGTTTTTTGATTATTGTGTCTGAACAATTATAGACACGTTTGAAAACATTTGACACATGTTTTAGTGCTTTGGTATGCTACACTTTGAGTCTATATAGTTAGCACAATGTCAACCCTAAATTGCTGCATCATGCCTATTATCCAAAATTCTGGGGATGGGGTGATTTGTGCAAGGGCCTGGGTGAGTTATAAGTAAGTAAGTAAGTAAAATGTATTTATAAAAGCACATTTATGACAGTTTGCACTGTCCAAAGTGCTGTACATAGTGCATTCAGTAGGTAAACAATGAAGGTACAATAACAATAACCAAAATAAAAGACGTAAAGCCCATACATCCACATAAACACAGATAGTAGTGCAGAGGTAAGTAAGTAGTGCAGAGGTTAATGGGGAGGAAACACCAGGGTGTACATATGGGTTTTGAGCCTTGATTTAAAGGCAGAAATGTAGGGGAATCACATTTGTCAGGTGGCAGTTGGTTCCACAAGCACGGAGCAACTAGTGCAAAGTACATTTCTGAGAGTTGTGCCAGTGGCATGGCTGTATACGCTGGTCACCAAAAGAAAGTGATTGTCTACAGTAGCTCAGAAGAGGTGACATCTCAATTCCACTTAACGACACCACTGATGAGAGTTCAGATGGCCAGAAAGATGATGATGGTGACTTTGTCATTGTGACACAATGACGCACAAATCACCCCACTACGTGGGGTGATTTGTGCGACAAGACAACTTTTTTTCCGAAAGCTATATTTCTTAAACAGTTTATTCCAGATCCAAAGTTTTTATTGCCAGGGATGCACAACATCCTGAAATATATGTACATATTTGAGTTGGAGACATAACTGTCAAGGCCTCACTTTAAAATCACTTTGAGTAAAAAGTTGCACAAATCACCCCACCTTCCCCTACATTTAATTTAGTGCATAATAGCTGAAAAACATTTTTTTAATTTTTTTCCCCCTTAGAAAGGGTCTCATATAGGGGAGAACGGGGTAATCTGAGCCACTTTTTACATTTGCTCCCCTCTAAGCGAGCTAAAATGATTTATCACTCAAATTTACACATTTCCCATTAATTCAGGGTGTTTCCTAGAAATGGGCATTAGCAGAATTTTTTCAAGACAAAGGGCAGTGAAAATATGATTGTTTTAAAAAAAGTTGTCATGTGGCTCACTTTACCCCAGCTGTGGGGTAAACTGATCCACTTGCTTTTTCCACTCTGAAACTACCATAACAACACATATTGTAACAGTTAGAATCCTGAAAGCTAGCCACACATTCCAGAACTAATGTCGGACTAGTAAAAGAATGATGGGGTTTGGTCAATTAAGCAAAGCAAATTTTCTAAACACTTGAAAGTAACTCTGAACAAAATCAAATACAACATATTATAATTCAAAAGGTTTTAATAAGATTCAAATGAAAGATAGAACCAGTTAGATTAGAACACAGTCTGGGGGTCAGAACAGAGGACCCTAAGAGCCAGCTAGTGTCTGGGGGTCAAAGCATAGGAAAATCAGAACCAGAATCTGATCTGAATCAATCTGATCTGAACAGCCTGGGACTCAGAACACAGGAGAAGACCCAACTGGATTATAATATCAGCCTGTCATACTCTACAACTAGGCCTACTCTACATTCCAGCCCTGAAGGTTACAGGGAAAGATGAGAAGGTGCTCTTTCCGTGTGGTTGCCCCAGGTCGTCTTCCTGGTGTATTTCCTTGGCATGATGGCTTTTCTTCAATGTGTATGACATTAAAATAAAACACATGTTATGTAATATTTAGGGCTGTCAAATTAACGCGTTAATTTCGATTAATTAATCACAGAAAAATTAACGCGATTAAAAAAATTAACGCAGATTAATCGCACTTCTATAATGCCCTTTGACCCGGTGCAAAAGTGGTGCGTAGCTGCACCGAGCTGCACCTGAAGCAGACACAGCCCGCGCGGGTGAAAGGGAGAAAAGTAAAGAGAGAAGCAGGGGGCCGAGGGCTCTATAGACGGTTTAATAAGCATGAAGGTAGGAAGACATCTTACTTTATTCTCCGCAGCCAGTGTCTGTGCATTATTGATTTAGTGGGTGCAACAATGTAGGCTAGGTTCAAAACAGTATCTCTCAATCTTTCTCCCCGTGTCTCAATTTTGTTTGCTAGCTGTCTCGTCGTCCGCGTAAACGTGTGTGTGTGCGTGTGTGTCTGTGTGTGTGCGTGTGCGTGTGTGTGCGTGTGTGTGTCTCTCAATATTTTTGCCTATGAGTACGACGATGGTGAATGAATCGGCATAAGCATCTGTGGCAGTGCAGCCTGTCTGTTGTGGAGACAGAAGTTACGAGAGAGCGAGAGAGAGAGAGAGAGAGACTAGCAGGCTATACAGCTGTTTATAAACAGGTATAAAAGTGTCATAAAAGTATGCGATTAATTTAGATTAATTAATCACTGAGCCTGTAATTAATTAGATTAATTTTTTTAATCGCTTGACAGCCCTAGTAATATTACATTAAAATATGTTTAAGACTAAACTTAACTTGTGCCTCATGGTGGGGGGAAGTGAGACAGTGGCTCCCTTTCCCCCACAGCATTTGGCTCACTTTCCCCCACCACCACAATTTGAGGAAAAACTACCTCTCTTAGCATTTCAGGTTAATCTTTAGCTAATATCATCACATGGTTTTTATATGTTGGTAGTTCATCAACACGTATGATAGAAGTTTTTCTACGTGAATACATTTGCTTTGGCACAACAGTTGATTAAGTTGACAGCAAGAAAATTTACTTTTACATGCAAAATAACTATTTTGGTGAAAAATACATGCTTACCACAGCACCATGAGGTCCTCTCTTCCAGGGCCATGGGGAAATGAGAGGGGCTTGAAAACATATATCTCACATGACCACAAATGTTTTCCGTTGCCTAGATACAGGGGGTGGCTCACATTACCCGATGCCTCAGATTCCCCCGTTCTCCCCTATGTCCATATTTCTGCATATTTTGGACCAAGGCCTAGTGCCGCCATCTTGAAAGTGTCATAGTTGGAATGTCATCAGGTGCATTGTTTAAAATTTTGAATTGTTCTTGTCCTTGACGGCCACTGTAGCTTCTGTTATTATTCGAAAGGGTTGGGGTCACCCAGGGAGCGTTGCATTCTAGAACTTTGTGGAACTTTCTTGATGATGTCATATTACACACTGCACCTTTAACTATACAGTAATGGTTGTTGACAGTGCTCTTGTCTTTTATCTTCCTCAGACTCAAACGATGAATGTCAGATGGTCCTCTGTGAGTGTGACAGGGCGGCTGCAGAGTGTTTCGCCGAAGCACCTTATAATGAGAAGAACAAGAACCTGGACCCGTACCGCTGTCTGTTCTGATACTGTACATGCAATACATAAAATAAATAAAAAATAGAGAGTTAAAAAAGATAAATAAGATAAACATAAACAATATTTACATTAGATTGGGGCGACTGTGGCTCAGTTGGTAGAGCGGGTCGGCCGATGATCAAAGGGTTGGAGGTTCGATCCCCGCCCTGCCACCTGTGTCATGGTTGTTGTGTCCTTGGGCAAGACACTTCACCCACCTTGCCTCGTGTGAATGTCGATAGTTAGCCTGCTATCGGTGTATGAATGTGTGTGTGAATGGTAACGTGTAAATGGGAACAGGTCTCCCTTGCAAAAGAGTCTTCGGACTCAATGGGATATATCTGTATAAATAAAGGTTAGAAAAAAAAAAAAAAAAAAAGATACATTCCGAATACTAAGTAGTGCAAAGGAATGTTCTGTGCAATATAAAACAGTAAAAATAAAATAGAATAGAAAGTAAAAAGTAGATAAGTTAAATCGCAATGTGCAATGTGATGGAACATGTTTACAATATGTGCAATATGCAATATAAGGGCATGTATCAAATTGTCATCACACAGATCAGGGTTCCAACATTTCAGTGTGTGAATACACTGTGTTCATTATAACTTATACCGCGCTGGGCAATAATTCGATTACGATTATTAATTGCGATAAAACTCCCATCGATTACCACGATAAGCTTTTGACATAAATGCTCGATATGAAAAAGAAAAAGAAAAAGAAAAAAAATTACTGATATGGATTTAGCTAACAGCCAATCACAAAGCAGAAATAAATGCAACATGTGTGTGGATGTCTGGGCTTTATGTCTATTATTTTGGTTATTAAATACATTTTACTTACTTACAAAGCAGAGATAAATGCAACAGATATCAATAAATATGGAAAAAAATAATCGCATTAATATTTGTTGACATATTGCCCAGCCCTACCTATAACTATCCTTCACTCCTTCCAAGGACCAAATGACTCCTGTTGGGTATGACATCGTGAAGTTATCCTGATGATAAACACTATTACAACTGCATATATAATTTTGTCCTAATGTTTTGCTTTCATCAGACAGTTTTGTAGAGACAGAGATTAAATGGTGTAAGAGTCCACTGCGACAAGTTAAGTTAAGTTACTTTTTATTAGTCACTGGTTGGTTACATTGAAATCTGTCTTTTCTCATCTCCCCTCTCAAGTTCCCACACTCCAGTGGGGGTCAGAGCGCAGGCTGAAGAAAGTCAGTTTAAGAAGTATGTGCATTAAAGCTGGGGTATATGATATCTGATTGGTCAAAGTTAACATGAGCTGTACACTTTGACCAATCAGAGTGAGGCTCCGATTCTCTGTTCTTATTGGCTGTTGGGACTGTCCGTTCACTTTGGCGCGACTTTGTTGGTGTAGAGCGTGTCAGGGAGGGACCATAGGGGAGGGACCAAAGAGAACAAGTGGAGCGGTTGAAGTATTTGGATTCGAAGCTCTATCCCACCTGCCATTTTCTCCCCAAATCCTCCACCCCAGCTTTAAAATATGGTAATGTCTCATACATTATGTGGCTTAACAATTTGTCAAGGGGTGTGTTCAAGCTAAAATTATGTATTTACACTAAAAGGCCTACTTCACCAGTGGGAATATGAAGGTGTATTGAACTCTGAGATCCTATGTAGTATGAATGTGCAACCCTACAGTTTGCCCAGTTGTGACGCCACAACTGGGCAAAATGTAGGGTTGGACAGTGAGACCATAAAACACTCTTTCTGCCTTTTCTCAGGATAGGATGAACCAATTTCCAAAAAATGTTGCACATTTATAGTACTGCATAGGATCTCAGAGTTCAGTACACTTTCATATTCCTACTGGTGAAGTAGGCCTTTACATTTGTCAAGGGGGTGTGTTCAAGCTAAAATGATGTATTTACACTTAAAAATATGAACAGATATCCCCAACGATGGACCAAGAATATAAGATGTGTTGCTTACTAGGCCACCATTGTAAAGACTTGTAGAGACTTGTCAGTATAAAGAAAGGTGACATTTCCCTGTATTTCTCTTGTTCTGCCAGGTTCAGGTAGGAAGGCATGATTATAAACCCAAAAGGCGTAGGTAAACCAGCTCAGTGAGTTGGTTTTCACAGGAAGAAAGGTAACTCACTAACTCCCTGCGTTCCAAATCACATACATTTTTACTACACTACATACTAAAGTACAGCAGAGTTTAAGGGCCACAGGAGAGAGAGAGAAAAAAAATCAGATAAGGAAGTTTTTTTTTTACCATTATGTTGAGAAATGTCAAGAATGAAGACGAATACTGCAAATTGCAATTGGAGTTAGTGGGGGGCATTTATGCATTTTCAGCATACTACAATTCACCTGCATGTATTGGGACATCCTAAATCTTTTTCTGGCATACTAAATAATAGGGAAGTATGGGGAATGGAACGCAGGGAGTCTGTTTGTGACACTGAAGACAGACATAAATCTCTAAGTTTTAATCCAAAAAAATTGGAAGTTATCCAAGTAAATGGCATCGCAATGGGAATGGCTTACTTTGGAAACCTGTTTACGCCTTAGGCTCAGGTGAGGTCTAATCAAAGATTTAAGACAGTTAATTAACTAGGTCATACGGAACAATAAAAAAAAATTGGAAGAGATCCAGTGACTTCAACAGAAAAACTGTCATCAGATTGTATCTATTGTGAAATGTCACAAGGATATGATGCTGATTGGCTATGGTGAGATGACATTAGCCTCTTTTGAGAAGGAGCCGTCTTGCTCAGACCTGCACAATTATGACGTGGTCTTGCTGTGCGCTCAGCAAGACGCGCGTCATAATTGCGCAGGTCTGAGCAAGACGGCTCCTACTCACACGAGGCTATTAACTTTTTTTTTCGAATGGTTTGTTTCATGGCCATGGGAGGAGTCAGTGGAAGGGTTGTATCAGAGAGAATAGTCTGGCAACATCACACAGTCAGATGTTCTGCTCCGGATCGAAGTCGGGAAACTTTGCCAGTAAACTGATCAGCTGATTTACACAACTTCACAAGGTGAGGACAAACTGGGTGCTAAGACAAAGGGGGAGACAAACATATACAGCTCTGGAAAAAATGAAGAGACCACTCCAAATATTCAGTGTCTCTCGTTTGACTATTTATAGGTTTGAGTAGAATGAACATTTTGGATCTATTCTATAAACTACTGATGACATTTCTACCTAATTTCCAACCAAATATATTGTCATTAAAGAGCATTTCCATTAAGTAATGTAGAGATAAAGAAACTTCCAGACTGAGATTAGTGTCTCTGCTTTTCTAGGCCTAGTAAACTGTCAGTCTTTCTGTAATGTATTTATTTTCCTTCGTATAGTCCGTTTTGAGTAGGGCAATGCAAGTTTATTCATACAGCACAATTCAGAAAGACGAATGTTTTATAGTGGCATACAAATACATCAGGAATAATCTTAAAGACATACTTGACCAGTGGGAATATGAAGGTGTATTGAACTCTGAGATCCTATGTAGTATAAATGTGCAAACATTTTAGAAATCGGTTCATCCTAGCCTGAGAAAAGGCAGAAAGAGTGTTTTATGTTCTCTCTGTCTAACCCTACAGTTTGCCCAGTTGTGACATTACCTTTAAGAAAACATTGAAATTGCAATTGAAGCCCCTTTAAACCCTGTCTAATTTTTCATAAAGCAGCCCCTGGATCTTTCTTTTTACTGACAAAAAAATAAACATTTGACAACAGTTACATTTTTTTTTGAAAACAATATTTTACGATCTATTTCGCATTTTTAAACAAGACAATACAAAATGTCACCTAATTGGCTTTCGGGCTATTTTGAGCACTTTTCCAGTAGCCTACTTTCAAGCAGTTTCCATTGTGTTTTGGTATATGAAGTATCTGGTCCATTTATTGAGATACACATGCAGGTTGTAAAGCTGTTCCTCTGCCAACTGTTGCTGATGTTTGTGTTGACCTGCACATTAGCTGGTCGTAGAATGATGTTGATCAATTTATAGTTTGTGTTCAAGAGAGGGCAAAGCACAAACCTGCACTTAAATTAGATAAATAACTTAAAGCTGGGGTATGAGGGGTGCCCTTAGCTCAGTTGGTAGGGCACCCCCCCGGGCTGGGCCCAGCAGCAGACCCGGGTTCGATTCCCGCCCGTGGTCGTACTCTGCATGTCACTCCCCTCTCTGCCCCATTTCACCTCTGTCTCTTAACACACACACACACACACACTATGGACAGGTAGCAGGTGGTGAGTAGATACTTGCTGATTTTGACATTAAGTGTTTTGGATTACACACCGTATACTCCATCTTTAAAGGTAAACAGCTCATAATGATGAGAGAGAGAGAGATGTCTTGTATAACCTGTTCTGTTGAATTTCTCATGTTGTTTAGTAGTTTTTTTTTTTAATTAGTTTTTTTTAATTGAGCATCTGCGTAACACTTTACAATAAGGGCACAATAATGAACGGTTAGGCAGATTAGTGATAAATAGTGATGGAGTAGAGAACACAAGACTAGTTTGTTATTGTTTTGTTGAACACAATGCTGATAAAGCTGATTCAAGGTCATATATTCGGGGCGACTGTGGCTCAGTTGGTAGAGCGGGTCGGCCGATGATCAAAGGGTTGGAGGTTCGATCCCCGCCCTGCCACCTGTGTCATCGTTGTTGTGTCCTTGGGCAAGACACTTCACCCACCTTGCCTCGTGTGAATGTCGATAGTTAGCCTGCTGCTATCGGTGTATGAATGTGTGTGTGAATGGTAACGTGGGAAAGGAAGACAGGTCTCCCTTGTAAAAGAGTCTTCGGTCTCAATGGGATTTACCTGTATCAATAAAGGTAAAGAATATTCCTGCAACCCTGTCACACCTGTGTTTACTGTCTTCTTCTGCATAACTTTCAATAAAGGGGAGGGACCTGAGTTTACCCTGTGGGCTATAGTTGTTTTCCTGTAGATTTCCTTTGCTTTTGAACCTCAAAACATGAAGCAATGTTAAAAGTTATTACACGTACAATTATGGATTGATATATAGGTGCATATTTATACATTTTATATTTCCGGTCCCAATACAATTACAGATAACTAATTCACAAATACTTTTTAAATTAAATTTTAAATGTGTAAAAAAGTTTAAATTAGCCTTTAAAGGGACACTGTGTAATAAGACATCATCAAGAAAGTTCTAGAATGCAACGCTCCCTGGGTAACCCCACCCCTTTAGAATAATAACAGAAGCTACAGTGGCCTTCAAGGACAGGAACAATTCTAAATTCTAAACCATGCACCTGATGACATTCCAAAAACATGGATGCCTCCATAGGACTTGCCTGCTCAATGTACAAAATGTAATATTAATAGGGGAAGGTGGGGTGATTTGTGCATTTTGGAAGATGCAAAACCCCTTGTTTCTAGAAAACCGTGGAAGAAATTGGAAATGTGACCACATATTTAAGAAGAGCCATCCATTTGACTCATCCTGTAAAGAAGGGAGACACAAGGAATAAGATATAAGCACATTTAAGCTCAAAAAACTGTGTTTTGCCTTTCAAAGTAAAATTTCCATGATCAAGGTTTTTTGATTATTGTGTCTGAACAATTATAGACACGTTTGAAAACATTTGACACATGTTTAGTGCTTTGGTATGCTACACTTTGAGTCTATATAGTTAGCACAATGTCAACCCTAAATTGCTGCATCATGCCTATTATCCAAAATTCTGGGGATGGGGTGATTTGTGCGCAAGGGCCTGGGCCTGGGTGAGTTATAAGTAAGTAAGTAAGTAAAATGTATTTATAAAAGCACATTTATGACAGTTTGCACTGTCCAAAGTGCTGTACATAGTGCATTCAGTAGGTAAACAATGAAGGTACAATAACAATAACCAAAATAAAAGGCGTAAAGCCCATACATCCACATAAACACAGATAGTAGTGCAGTGGTAAGATAGTTAATGGGGAGGAAACACCAGGGTGTACATATGGGTTTTGAGCCTTGATTTAAAGGCAGAAATGTAGGGGGAATCACATTTGTCAGGTGGCAGTTGGTTCCACAAGCACGGAGCAACTAGTGCAAAGTACATTTCTGAGAGTTGTGCCAGTGGCATGGCTGTATACGCTGGTCACCAAAAGAAAGTGATTGTCTACAGTAGCTCAGAAGAGAGTGACATCTCAATTCCACTTAACGACACCACTGATGAGAGTTCAGATGGCCAGAAAGATGATGATGGTGACTTTGTCATTGTGACACATTAATGCCGCACAAATCACCCCACGCAGGTGGGGTGATTTGTGCGTCAAGACAACTTTTTTTTCCGAAAGCTATATTTCTTAAACAGTTTATTCCAGATCCAAAGTTTTTATTGCCAGGGATGCACAGCATCCTGAAATATATGTACATATTTGAGTTGGAGACATAACTGTCAAGGCCTCACTTTAAAATCACTTTGAGTAAAAAGTTGCACAAATCACCCCACCTTCCCCTATTTGTAATTCTCCGCTCAGGTGGATAATTCAGATTATTGGCAGAGGTGATTTTACACCAATGAGGACATATTTATGAATGAGGATATTGATTTTAGCTAATGAATTACTTAAAATGTTACACAGTGTCCCTTTAAAACTAAAAGTTTTTTTCCTGGACCCAACACACATGCCAACTAATTCCATTGCCATTCAACACGTGTGTTCCTTCACAGCAGAAGAGAGTCATTGTAGAACTTCAGCAGCTGCTCTTTTTTTTCCCCACAAATATATTTCCAGTGGAGCAACAAACAATCTGCAAAACGTCAAGGGAAACAGTGTGTTCATGTCATCATAGACAGAACATTTATTTCACAAAATCCATTTCAAAATCCTGTACATGAATTAAATAATTCAAATATACTCAAGTATAATGAAGCAAATGATCTGTGAACACATTAAATTAACTGTCAACACTTCAGGTCAAACTTCATGGTATTTTGTTCAAATCAAATGCATAATAATGATCGTAGCATTGGCAATGAAATGCTTGGTTGTGTCAGACTCTCTTCCAACAATGCAATAGACAAATGTATAGAGATACAATAATTACACTTCTCAAATTTAAACCAACAGACGAATAAAACAGTTCAATCTTCAAGTTCTTTTTGTTTTATTGTATGCATAATGCACAACAGTATTGATATTCTTGGTTCTCCTTTTCTGTCCAACAATTTTTCTAACATGGATGTATGGATGAAGACACAATGTTCCACTTTGGAACTTAAAACCAACCGCTTCATGATGACTGAAGAAAGAACAGTGGATCAGCCAACAGCAGAGTATTGTGGAGGTACAGACACACACACACACACACACACACACACACACACACACACACACACACACACACACACACACACACACACACACACACACACACACACACACACACACACACACACACACACACACACACACACACACACACACACACACACACACACACACACACACACACAGGGAACGCATTAATAGCCGAGTGTTTACACCACATGCTTTACAACAGCATTCGTCAACTCCAGCCGGCGACCTTTGTTGCACTAAAAAAATATCCTAAAAAATAACTTAAATATATATATTCAAAGTCACAGTGTCTGTGTGGAAGGGATTTAAAAGTGAGGCTGTTATAACACAAGCCACTGCCACGTTTTCTTCTTTTAAATAAGTCTTCAGGTTTTCATCCTGGACGTTTTGCTCTATGGCAGCGAGTGCCCTGTCTCCCCCGTCACTGTAATACTTTAACACACACACACACACACACACACACACAGACAGACAGACAGACAGACACACAGACACACAGACAGACAGACACACAGACAGACACACAGACAGACAGACAGACACACAGACACACACACTCATACTCTCTCTCCCACTCACAAACTCTCTCTCACACACACACACACACACACACACACACACACACACACACACACACACTCTCTCTCCCACTCACAAACTCTCTCACACACACACACACACACACACACTCTCTCCCCCTTCCCCCCTCCCCCTCCCCACCGACACACAGTCACGTTTTCTTCATCAGTCTAATCTCCATTTTTAAATAAGTCTTCAGGTTTTCGTCTTGTACATTCTCCTCTATGGCAGCGAGTGCCCTGTCTCCCCCGTCACTGTAATACTTCAACAGCTGGTCCGCGTGTTCGATCCACACACAGTTATGGCAGCCACTCATGCAGCAGTGTGTAGGGGCCGGTGGGGGGCCCATATCGGGGGTCCAGGGGGCTGGGGTGGTATCGGAAGAATTGGGATTAGTAGATTCTGGTGGTTCAGTGCATGTAGAAGGGTCTGGTAGTGTTGTGGTGGCAGGTGGTCCGGTTGAAAGGCAGCGAATGGTAGTGGTGCCTCTGTGGACATTGTGCGTCACGTTTAACAGGGAGAGGACGCACAGCTGTGGAGAAAAAGCAAAATACGATATGCGTTATTTGTTGTCATTTATAGGCATACTGAAATACAATGGCTATTTTGAAGTTGTTCACACACATAGGAAAATACAGTATCTCTTGCACCATGGCCGATTTTAATGATGGAGCTGATGTCTCACGTTTAAAGGTGCAGTGTGTAATATGACATCATCAAGAAAGTTCTACAAAGTTCTAGAATGCAACGCTCCCTGGGTAACCCCACCCCTTTCGAATAATAACAGAACAACAGTGGCCTTCAAGGACAAGAACAATTCTAAATTCTAAACAATGCACCTGATGACATTCCAGCTATGACACTTCCAAAATGGTGGTGACAAGGCCGTAGTCCAAAGTATGGAGAAATATGGACATATATGAGACCCTTTCTAAGGAAAACAATAATAATTATAAAAAAAAATCAGTTATTATGCACTAAATTAAATGTACTTATGGATATTATAATTATTTTCTAAAAGATCAGCTAGGAAATAAAATCCAAAATTCTACACACTGCAGCTTTAAAAGTGAAAACATTGTTTTTTCAAGAACTGGACATTTTGAGATTTGTGTCTATTTTGCCTCTGTAACGAGTGTTCTTTCATAGCAGTAGGCTATAGATAGAGGTCCAACATGTACATTCAGGTGTTTATTTGACTAAACCTTGTCTGTTTATTTCTCCTATACGACCATCTTTAACGGCCATTATCTCAACATTAGTTTAGCTTTTTTCCAATATACTCTGAACCAAAAAGCTCAACTTCTAAAGCACTTACATCAACTATTCGTTCTATAATCATGATTAATACTATTCTGAAGGTTGATACAGAAGGGGTTGTCAAATTTCTGATTTAAGATACACGCTGAAAATGCATTTTAAGACCTGTACATAGTATCTTTTTATTGATAAAATGAAAAATGTATATCAATTTGACCAGTACTGAATTCTTGAAGTTGACAGACACTGACGGAGGCGAAAACAATAAGACAACCACAAGGCATGACCACCTATTGATAAAATAATACTAATTAAAACACTTGGTTTGGTTCAGAGTCAACCTGTTAATGGGAATGAATGATGTAACCTATGTTAGTTTAGCTCTTACTACCGTTAGCTTAGCCACCAACCTTTTGTAACGATGGCGACGACCTCAACACATTTACACCCAAACAAAGCATCGCGGAAGTAGATGTAGTAAAAGCTCCGCTATGTGTTGAAATAGTTCATTTTCTTTAAACTGTATCTTCCATAAAGTTATATCCACGTATTCAGCTGCCTTACAAGCTAGCTATGTCATTCATTTTTTTTCTCAACTGTGCCCTCTGTTGTGCAGTTGTCAACAAAGACGCAGATTGGACGAGGTAAAACCATGTGACCAATCGAATCGCACGCTTATATAATTTCAACCAATGGGAAGTGCGGAAGAGATTGTAGGCGGGTTCTAAACAGACAGTTACTGCAGTTACACTTTCTGTCCAGCAAGTGTCAGTGTTTCATGTATATAAAGGGGCAGCAGTCTCACAATAACACTCAAATAGATACAAATGATGCTATAAATTACAGTGAACGGACAAACAAGGGATGGGTGCAATACATCTATTAAATATAAAAAATATAAATGATTAAATATTATTCAAAATGTATTAAAATAAGAATAATAATGTAAAATATTTATATAAAATAAAAGTATTATGGTTAAAATCATATATTATTTCTGTAAACTTCCCATACTAGCTGTTAATATCAGATAAATTAATCCTTTATTAGTCCTACAGGGTGGAAAATTACAGCGTTTTGAAAGTGAAAGTGCAAAGGGAAACGTGATCAAATCTATAATAAAATAAGTAAACATAAGCCTACACCTTCAGGGCCAATAAAAGATGATCCAATCAAAACCAAATCTAATAAAATAAGTAAACAGACACATTAGAAATAATCAAACAATCATATAATACACTAAGTAAACAGAATGGCAGATATTATTCCTAACTAATAATTTAGTGTAAACAGTGCAGATGATATGGGTCATTGTTCCTGCATGATGATAAATTAATTAAATATTTATTTTGAATTATTAAAAAGAATAAAAAATCATACACCCTAGACCCATTTAAAAAAAAGAATAATATGAAGAAGAATGGTCTTGTGCAAAAGCCAATGAAAAATAAACAGACATTATTAAATAAATAATATAAAAATACAACTCCATTTAAGTCTCAGACTTTAACACACATTTCAGGACATGGATTAGGACTTTTTTAGACTTTTTCTACTTGTGACTTGCTTCCAGCTTCATGAGAGTAAACACCTTTCTTCCCCATAACCCTGTATTAGAGCTGATGTCATGTTCAGGTTACATAACAGTAGCAGGGGCTATTATTTCAAGGTTGTTAATTAAACGTTGCTTAAAGGTGAAGTAAGCGGTTTATTTATGTTAATATAAGTGTTAAATCGCTCTTTATTCATACAGTGATCACTTACATAATGTGCGCGTTTCATAAAGCCGATCTCTCAGTCAGCTGCTTTGCATGTAAACGGCAAATACACTTATTGGAGGATGAATGTTTATGCAGGAGCAGGTTAATCCCCTTCCCAATGTCTGTTTTGATGGTTTTTTATCATGTTTTATCACACTTATGGATCTGAGATTATGCTAGATAACTCGCTGCTTGAAGACCGCAGTGCATTAATGTGGTGACGTAGGGACGAGCGAGGGGACTGCTAACTGCAGTAACTGACAGGAAGTTAGCTAAAAGAACCATTCCACTTACAGCTCCTTAAAGACCTCACTAATTTGCATTGGCCATTAACACAAGTTCAGCTTCTTGGTAACGTCTGTCTTTTATATGTTGCTAATTTTATCCATTGTGTATTTTTAATTCATTTGATTCTTAATCGTATTTTTAACTATGATTTTATTTTCTATGCACATTGTAAAAGCACTTTCTGACCCTGTCTGTGAAAAGTCTATAAGTATATATAAGTGCATCTTACTTACTTACTGGCTTACTTACTTACTTACTTACTTACTTACTTACTTACTTACTTACTTACTTACTTACTTACTTACTTACTGGCTTACTTACTTACTTACTTACTTACTTACTTACTTACTTACTTACTTACTTACTTACTTACTTACTTACTTACTTACTTACTTACTTACTTACTTACTTACTTACTTACGTGCTTGCTTGCTTACTTACTTGCTTGCTTGCTTACTTACTTACTTAGGCCTACTCACTCACTCACTCACTCACTCACTCACTCACTCACTCACTCACTCACTCACAACATTTACAAGCTCACAAAAGGTGTTTTCGCTGACCCAGATATTGAGTCCTATTTCTGACTGCACTGGAAGGGTTAGGGTTAGAGCATTACAGAGTAAATCAGATATGTAGTGAATGAGACAGCTCCTTTGTACTCATGGCGAGAGAGAGAGAGAGTAAAACCTCTTTTGATGTTGGTTTTAAGTGTTATAGTGGTTTAACGGGTACCTAACCGTGCCTTGCCACTTTCTCAACTATTTGACCCATTCACTGATGCGTGACTGAGGAGGTGTGTGTGTGTGTGTGTGTGTGTGTGCCTGTGTATCTGTGTGTGTGTGTGTGTGTTTGTGTGTAAGTGTGTGTGTGCGTGTGTACTTACTACTATTTTTGTGAGAACCAATTTGAGTTTTAGACCTTGGGAGTGAGGAAATATTTGGAAAGTGAGGACATTTTGTCCGGTTCTCACTTTGGGACAGGCCTTTAAAGGGCTGTTTGAGGGTTAACACTAGGTTTTAAGGACAGGCCTTTAAAGGCCAGGACACACCGGCCAGATAATCGCCGTCATAGTGTCGGTAGGGGGTCGGGACACGAATCTGTTTGGTGTGTGCCGTGACGTCGGCCGACGTAGAGGTCGTCGGGCTTGTTTTGCAAGACGGTCGGCCGCCGATTGAACATGTTCAATCGGCGGCCGACCGTCTTTCATTTGGAGCAATTTGATTGGTGGAGGGCTAGCGAATCAGTGAAGCCCGGAAGTGAGGCGGGTAGCACAAACAGCTAACAACAGCTAGCCATCGTTTTAATGTGTTTGTTCGCTTCGTTTTGCGAGTACTCACATGCATCAACCCTTGCTGACTGCTCGACACCATGCTCGACACTCTCTGCTAAAAATGGTGCTCTTTATGGTCCATAAATATAAATACGTATTTCTATCTATGTTTATGCTCTAGAGAGCCGTCCCATCATTTCCGGCTTTCGTATTTTTTCGGGCCACAATACAGATTAGCGCCGCCTGCTGTTGTGGAGACATTACGTCCCGCGCAAGCGCAGAGCGTATGGAAAAATAAGCAGTCGTCTCGGTGTGTTTTGTGGCCGCGACGGGAAGACTGGAGCTTCCTGAAACGGCGACTCCAGTTTTTAGGTAGTCGGAACGTGTCGGACTGGTGTGTCCTGGCCTTAAAGGGCTGTTTGAGGGTTAACACTAGGTTTTAAGGACAGGCCTTTAAAGGGCTGTTTGAGGGTTAACACTAGGTTTTAAGGACAGGCCTTTAAAGGGCTGTTTGAGGGTTAACACAAGGTTTTAAGGTTCAGGTATGAATTAGGTTTATGTTAGGGTTAGTGTAAGGGTTGGGGTTAGGCATTTAGTTTTGATGGTTAGGGTTAGGGTAAGGGGCTAGGGAATACATTATTTCAATGAGCGTCCTCAAGTATAGCAGTACAAACGTGAGTGTGTGTGTGTGTGTGTGTGTGTGTGTGTGTGTGTGTGTGTGTGTGTGTGTGTGTGTATGAGGTCCCCAAAGACCTCAATGTTTGCAAGCCACAAGCCACATCCATGGCAACGTTGTATGGAAACACACAGCAGCTGCTCAGCAGTGCATGAGATACCAGGTGTGTGGTGGGGCATGTTATCTCTCTCACACACACACACACACACACACACACACACACACACACACACACACACACACACACACACACACACACACACACATTTATCCCAAGGAGAGGTTCCCCCCTGGGCCATAGTCACGCTATAGAGAGAGACTCAGAACCTTTGTTAAAACACATCAAGCCGACTACACTGAATATAACACTAGACACTGCAGGTGAATAGAGGAACATTTTTAACTCATAGATCATCATGAAACTTTGCCAGTTGATTGCTGACATTAAACCTGCAGTGTGTAGAATTTTGGGTTTTATTTCCTAGCAGATTTTGTAGAAAGTAATTATAATTATAATATCCATAAGTACATTTAATTTAGTGCATAATAGCTGGAATTTTCTTTTTGAATTATTATTATTTTTTTCCTTAGAAAGGGTCTCATATATGTCCATATTTCTGCACATTTTGGACCAAGGCCTAGTGCCGCCATCTTGAAAGTGTCATAGTTGGAATGTCATCAGGTGCATTGTTTAAAATGTAGAATTGTTCTTGTCCTTGAAGGCCACCGTAGCTTCTGTTATTATTCTAAAGGGTTGGGGTTACCCAGGGAGTGTTGCATTCTAGAACTTTGTAGAACTTTCTTGATGATGTCATATTACACACTGCATGCTTTTTTGTATTAGAAGTTTTTTCAGAAATGCTTTGAGTAAATATGCAAATCAAACAATATCTGTTATCTTTCTCTGTCAAATATGTATTTTATTTTTATGACATATTAGAGTACAAAAGTTTTTACAGAACATATTTTTGGATAAGCAGATTCAGACCCTTTGTTTTAACACACACACACACACACACACACACACACACACACACACACACACACACACACACACACACACACACACACACACACACACACACACACACACACACACACACACACACACACACACACACACACACACACACACACACACACACTGTATAAAGCCGACCACTTAAAAGGCTGCCCAGTAACAAATAGACTATAGGAGGGAGTGGTGTGTACACAAACATGAGATTTAATGGCCACGATGATCCAGTCTCATGATAAGCGTAGAGAATAGATTGTTGTGTATCCATAGGATGACATCATAATATGGACATAATAACTGTAGTCAGACAGGTTTTAGTTAAAGCTGCAGTGTGTAGAATTTTGGGTTTTATTTCCTAGCAGATTTTGTAGAAAGTAATTATAATATCCATAAGTACATTTAATTTAGTGCATAATAGCTGAAAATATTTTTTGAATTATTTTTTTTTACCCTTAGAAAGGGTCTCATATATGTACATATGTCTGCATATTTTGGACCAAGGCCTAGTGCCGCCATCTTGAAAGTGTCATAGTTGGAATTTCATCAGGTGCATTGTTTAAAATTTAGAATTGTTCTTGTCCTTGAAGGCCACTGTAGCTTCTGTTATTATTCTAAAGGGGTGGGGTTACCTAGGGAGCGTTGCATTCTAGAACTCTGTAGAACTTTCTTGATGATGTCATATTACACACTGCACCTTTAAGGTAGGTCATTGCTTTAGACACCAAAAAAACACATACACTTCTGGTTAAAGGTGCTCCGAGGAACTTTAAGTTTGAGTTCATTTTTATTGGACAAAAGCGGTAGTGTCTTTACTACGCCAGCTGTTGTTCCTGGGTGAGCGTATACCCAGGACAAAGGCATTGAGAAAAACTATATAAAAATAACATTCTTTGCACTGATGGTCTCGTTTGCTGTTACATGTAATGTATGATCATCAGAGGAAAACTCTTAGCATCTTTAAGATAGCCTTTTTTGTGTATTTATTTTAACTTTTCGCACATACTACATGGACTAAAAACAGAAGTGATTCAGTACGCTAGAAGAATGTAGGAAACAAAGAAATGGATAGATGATGAGAAGTGGGAGGAAAAGGGAAAGAAAAGATCATTTAAACAGAGCTCTTCTTAAAGTGTTTTTGGCGTTCTGCATTTGACATGATGTATTGGGTGTTTTGGGACATCCTAAATCTTTTTCTACCATGATAAATAGCAGGGAAGGATGGGGACTGGAACATTTGCACCCTGTGGAGTTGAGTTAAAGCTATAGTGCGTAACTTCTGTCCCCCCCCCCCCCCCCCATGAGAAATTCTGAGTAATTACAACAACGCTGTCGGTGCATCTACATGAGGTAAAGCCTTCAGTGATGGCTCATGGATTTTATACCTTCTGCTGTACGTCCAGGTTTTTTTTCTTAGCAGTAGAATCAACAACTGAAACATTTCTTGGGCTCTTCTTGGGGATTTTTCTGAGCTCCTGCACCAGTGTCAGGGGGGACGACGACGACGACACCAGTTTGTAAACGCTGCCATACTGAGAAATACAGAGACAGTTTTGTGGAGCTGATGGGCTTAATCAACTTAGTCAGTGGCACAACTAGATTGGATTATCAGATATATCGAACAAGACACTCGAACGGACCGTGTCCCTTGTCTGAGTATACATGGCCTTTCAGAAATCGGATAAATGTCCGATGCATGGCTGTCTCCACTATGCTAGGTGGCGCTGTAGCCCTTTCAACCATGCTTTCAACAAGTGCTTTTAGAGCCACGTCCGCTTCTCTTCCGTCAATAACCCATGGTGTAGCCCAGTGGTGTAGTGGTGCCTGGAGAAGTGGGTATACTCTAAGTTGTACTGCGCGCGCATCCGCTTTTGCCGGTCCTATATTTCCCATAATTGCGCTGCCTCACACAGCCCCTCGCGAGTAGTGGTCCAACACTGGCCTGATGCATGAATATAAGATATAGAGAGCAGAACGGCTATATGTTTAGCCTCCGTGTCCGCTCCATTTACAGCCATTAATGCGAGTGGGGGGGCGTTCACTGTCCTGACAGCTGACTGCCGCTACGGTCTGCTGGACCATCACTGTTTGCACAGTAGGCTAAATAGGGAGACTGAGGTGGGGACCCTGGACCTTCTAGGGGGGTCCGGGGAAATGGTCCCCCGGAAGAAAAAAATGCAACCTTTTAAAGTAAAATTCATCAATCTGGTGCACTTTGAGAAGAAAACTGCATGCAACCAGGCCCAGGGGCCCAAGGGCTCAGGGGGGCCCTAAGCCAGAGATACTGATAGTAACTTTAAATGTCGCATTGTCAAAGAGCTCAGTCACTCATGTCAATAACAGCCTCGGGTCCAAAAAGAATAGGAAATAAATCATCATGGCCCCTAGCAGGTGAAAAATAGAAAAGCAAGTGCAAAACAAAAGCATTATTAGTTATGTCTTATGGGCTTCATAAGGGCCCCACACACATACAGGAATAAGCTTGATACGTGTAAATTATATACTGTTCATAAAAAGTAGCTTTCCACCCTGTATCTGTTGCAATGGGCCCCTCCATCATATAACATGGGTCTGCAGACCAATCTACTGAAATGCTTTTACAGTTGCAGAGTAAAGAGTGCTGCCTGATTAAGAAAAATAATGTTCCTTCTGCAGCTCAAGATTTGATCTAAATCTAAATTTTCCTCTGAAAGTGCATCAGCTTGATGCATTTTACTTTAAATCTCATAATCCGTCTATGAACCAACTGGTTTCCACAATCTTTTTTATTTTTGCGGGGAGCATGCACAAACATTATTCATAGAAAAAAAAATGTGGGGGGCCCCCCACAGGGTCTTGAAACGGGCCCCAATATCGTTAAGACCGCCCCTGCACTTTTGTCGTGCCGCCTGACGAAACGCAGCGCCTTCTCTCTGCCCGCTCGGCTCTCCATTGAGAATGCATTAGTGGGCGAAACAAACGCCTCGGCCCGTGTGAAACGGCCTTAACTACTGAACGAAGGAAATCAAATGAGGTTCTGGCATTTTCCCCAAAACACGGGACAAATTGTGTCCCGGGAGAGATTTTTCTTTTCCCGGGACAGCTGGTGAAAAAAAGAGAACAATTTCGGGAAAAACGGGACGAGTGGCAACAAGTACACACACATTGACAAGAGTGGAAACGAATGGAGGCGGACCGCAGTCGCGGCCGTTAGAAGTGGGTATACGCAATGTCGCCTGAAAAATAAATGGGTATACGCCGTATACCTGCGTATACCCCCCACTACACCACTGGTGTAGCCTATCACGCGCAGGCACACAAGCACAGAACGAGAAGTCCGATATGCGATATCCGATCCCTGTATACATGCAGAAAGAAAGCCGACAATGAACGAATTATCTAGGTGTTCTTATCCGACTTCTCTTGTCTGTTATTGTGCCGATTTGTGTCCGAAGTAGATCGGATAAAGGTGTTTCCATGCAGGTTAAAAGTCCTGTTGAGGTCTTATTCCTTTAGTTATCCGATTATGAGTCTGCATGTAAAACGTGTGTGAACCCGTTTGGCGTTGGCTTGAATGTAACATACAATAATTTATATGAAAAAGTTACGCACTAGAGCTTTAAGATGATCTAACAATGTTTGGTATCAGGTTTTTCTAGGTCGTCTCAGGCCTCTGGGAATCTGTGGAGTATGTCAGGTATGTGAGGGGTCCGTTTAGTCCAAGAATGCTATCAGCCTCTGTGTGTGTGTGTGTGTGTGTGTGTGTGTGTGTGTGTGTGTGTGTGTGTGTGTGTGTGTGTGTGTGTGTGTGTGTGTGTGTGTGTGTGTGTGTGTGTGTGTGTGTGGGTGTGAGCCTGTTTGTGTGTGTGTGTGTGTGTGTGTGTGTGTGGACGGGTGGGTGGGTGTTAGCCTGTCTGTGTGTATATGTGTGTCTGTGTATGTGTCTGTCTGTATGTCTCTGTGTGAGTGTATATGTGCGTCTGTCTGTCTGTGTGAGTGTGTATGTGTGTGTGTGTGTGTGTGTGTGTCTGTCCGTTTGTCTGTCTGTATGTCTGCCTGCCTGTCTGTCCGTCTGTCTGTCTGTCTGTATGTCTGCCTGTCTGTCTGTCTGTCTGTCTGGCTGTCAGTCCGTCCGTCCGTCTGTGTGTGTGTGTGTGTGTGTGTGTGTGTGTGTGTGTGTGTGCTGTGTGTGTCACTGTAATATCAGGTTTCAACTCCACACCTTTTCCCGTTTGGAAATCCTAGTTTCCTGAAAAGTTTTTTTAGTTTGTTGATCCAGGGAAAGAGACTCTTGAACACACACACACGCACACACACACACACACACACACACACACACACACACACACACACACACACACACACACACACACACACACACACAGACAGCACACAGAAAAAATAGGCCAAGGGCTGAAGACTATTTTTACTATTTTTGAGACTTCTTAAAAACATTTCACACGACCTCAGCCGTTCCCAGGGGTTCTAGGGGACAAACTGGAAAGCTGGTAAAGTTACATTTCATTTCATTTCATTTCATTTCAATTCAATGTGTTTATTTCAGACATATCAACATACAAAACAAATGAAAAACATGGAAATACAATAAACAAAAATTATGTTTTCACAAAAAAAACAAAAATAGAAGAAAAAAAATCATCTGCATTGCTGAGATATGCCTGAAAAGGAGCAGGAAGAAGCATACACTTATTCAATCCTACCCCTTTTCCATAGCAAAAAAAACAACAAAAAAATATTTATTAAATAAAAAAATATATATATATATATATATGTTCAAAAAATATCAACGTTATTTTACAATGTGGAAGTCGGCGCAAATACTATATTTGGTATTTGGTGACGATTTAATTTATTTTCCTTTATTAATCCTCAAAAGGTCAATTGATGGTTGACCCTCATTTACAATGATCCCTTCAAAGGGAAGGTGGTATTGTTCCTATAAAAATCGTAATTTTTTTGTCGCAATCGACATAAACAAGGAGAAGCAGCTTTTAGTTATTATGCACCAAAAATCTGGAACAAACTCCCAGAGAACTTGAGGTCTGCTGCAACCCTCAGTTCTTTTAAATCGAGTCTGAAGACTTTTTTGTTTCCATTTTAACCTGCAATTTTCATTTTATTTGCTTTTAAATGTTTTTAAATCGAGTTTTCATTTTATTTGCTTTTAAATGTTTTATAATGTGTTTTATGTATTCTAATCTTGCCCCTGTAAAGCACTTTGAGTGGCCTTGTGTCTGAATTGTGCTATAGAAATAAACTTGCCTTGCCTTGCCTTGCCTTGCCTAAAATATTTTTTATGCGAAAATTAAAGGTGAATTTATCTTCTAACCAGATGCCGAGATATTTTTATTCAGTGACTCTTTCTCTATTTATGTTAAGGCTAATGCTCATTCTAGAGCGGGGAGATGCGAGAACACAGTTAACTGTTAAGTGTTTATTAAAGGAATTATTAACCTGTTAAGTGTTTATTAAAGGAATTATTAACCTTAATGAGGTATTTTTCTTGCTCTAAATCCAGTAGCTGCAAAAAGCTTAATTAACTGTTAAAGAAGTGCATTAAATAGTGCTCGTAAATGAATAATACAGTTGTTTTTCCCTCAATAAAGCAACAAAGAAGCTTAGTAAAGGTGTATTGTAAGTGCTCAGAAACCTATTACAAGGATCTTAATATTAAAGCGTTACCTTATATTTTATGTTAAAGACAAGTTCATGATGTCGTAAATCAAGGTAAATTTCCCTTATTTTTCCGCTCCAAATTCTCCTGTTAGCGACTCTCAAACTGTCCTCACAGCTACATTTCACAACATAAATAATAAGATTGGCGGTAACGGTAAAGCTTGTAACAGTAGATACATTCAAAATATTAACATTATAAGGGGCGCCCTTAGCTCAGTTGGTAGGGCGTCCCCCCCATGGGCCCCGGCCAGCAGCGGACCCGGGTTCGATTCCAGCCCGCGGTCGTTCTCTGCATGTCACTCCCCTCTCTGCCCCATTTCAACTCCGTCTCTACACTATCAATAAAGCATAAAAATGCCAAAAAAATATCTTAAAAAAAAAAAATAATATTAACATTATTTTACTCTGTGTAAGTTGGCACACAGATTATATGTTACACTATGCATGTTGAAGCCAAGTGCAGGATGCTGAAAATAGAGATACATTTCAGCGCTTTTTCACCGCTCCAAAGCATTGGTTTTAGGATTTTTGAACCGTCTTTACAACGACATTTTTTCAATTTAAACTAAAGAAGATTGGGAATACATTTGGGAAATTTAAATGTTATATTGCTTTATTTAATATTATTTAATAATTCATATTTATTTTTTATGTGATCGATGGAGAAAAAAAAATTACACTTTTTGCATGTAAAAGTCAAACTCATGATGTCGTAAATAAGTAAGTAAATTCCTACGTTCAACCGCTCCTAAATCATGCTATTTTTCAAACTTTCTTCACAGCTACATTTCACAACCTAAAAAAAAACAAGACTGCACGGCACATTAGGGAATTTCTTGAGGCTATTGGCACGACAGAAAAGTGCCCGGAGTGTAAATCTTAAAGGTGCAGTGTGTAATATGACATCATCAAGAAAGTTCTACAAAGTTCTAGAATGCAACGCTCCCTGGGTAACCCCAACCCTTTTGAATAATAACAGAATCTACAGTGGCCTTCAAGGACAAGAACAATTCTAATTTCTAAACAATGCACCTGATGACATTCCAACTATGACACTTTAAACATGGCGGCCATAGGCCTTGGTCCAAGATATGCAGAAATATGGACATATATGAGACCCTTTCTAAGGGAAAAAATAATAATTCTAAAAATGTTTTTCAGCTATTATGCACTAAATTAAATGTACTTATGGATATTATAATTACTTTCTACAAAATCTGCTAGGAAATAAAACCCAAAATTCTACACACTGCAGGTTTAAACAACAAAAAAGCCTTTAATCTCCTGGACATTATAACACTTTGCTCAGAGCCTTACTGGCTTCAGGCATCCTGCATGAGACGGATTATAACCTCATAATGTTAATCCTGTTGGTACGCTGTAGAGCTACTAAAGACCAGAGGCCATACTTTGAACAAACTGTTACACATTCTAAGATCCGGTTATTTCACACTATGTATGGGAAAGATTTTACTGGAAATTGTCTGACTGTTTTTTTTTTTTTTAAGATAATTTTTTCTGGCATTTTCAAGCTTTATTTTACAGTATGGAGAGACACATAGTTGAAATGGGTAGACAGAGAGAGAGAGAGAGAGAGAGAGAGAGAGAGAGAGAGAGAGAGAGAGAGAGAGAGAGAGAGAGGGGGGATGACCTGCAGTAAAGGTCCACGGGTCGGATTTGAACCCGCGACCACTGCAACGAAGGCCGGAGCCAATATGGTACGGCTCTAGGCCATCGGAGCGCCCCTGTATTTTTTACAGAGTGGCAGACAGGCAGGCAAGCAGGACCCAAACGCAAGACGTCGTAGCAAAGAATAATTCATTAAGCTCAAAAAAGGCCAACAGGCAAAAAAGGTCCAGGACCAGGAGCACAAGGAAACACAACAGGGAACACAAAGGACACGGACTCACTGACACGACAAACCATAATGCACAGACAAGGAACAAGGGAATGACCAGGGGTATATATACTAGACACAAGGAGACACAGGTGTGACACATTAGGGGAGGGAGCAGTAATCAAACAAGAGGGAAACTTGACAGGACACACACACACACACACACACACACACACACACACACACACACACACACACACACACACACACACACACAGGGAGGGAGCAGTAATCAAACAAGACGGAAACTTGACAGGACAGGGAGAGGAACAAGACAGACATACCAAAATAAAACAGGAAACTACCAAAACAAGACAGGACAAAGACAGACCATGACAGTATTACAGTTTTACTAGTCTGGCTTGACCACTCCCGCCAGCGTCTATTAAGCGCTGGCGTCGGCAAACAACGCTACGCCTCCATTGGCTGCTTCCCGGGGTTAGCCCCGCCGTAGATGATTGTGATTGGTTTAAATAAATAAAAACAGGCCAGCCCAGTTTCCCCCCGAATAGACGGCTCTAAACGGAGTGCTTCCAGACCATACTACTTGCTGTAGTTTGGTCTGGCTTTGCGAGACTACAGTTTTACAGACATTTCTTTAATTAGTATGCACTTTGGGCGTGGCCTCAGATTATGCACTCTATGCACTTTCGGCAATACCAAACTAATTTTGCCTAAAATTGAAAAAATAAAGACATTGGATAAAGCAAAGTTAAAAGCTTTATTTGACTCTTTACATACAGTATCAGAGTCCGAGGTTTTTTAAGTTGTATGTCTTCTTTCATACTAGTATGAAAGAAGACATGTTATGGAAGATAAATAGACAAAAATCGATAACAAAATTGACCAGTGCTAGAAAAAATATTCATTTTTGCCCGAAGTGTCTCGTAAAATGTGTTAAATCTTCACTTTATGAGCTTTAAAACAGAGACAAAACATTAGATTTCTTACACCTAGACAGATTTCACACACACACACACACACACACACACACACACACACACACACACACACACACACACACACACACACACACACACACACACACACACACACACACACACACACACACACACACACACGTAGGCTTGGCTTATCAGGGCCCATGCAAATGTTCCTCTGATACAGTAATGTTCCTGTGA
>CM049411.1:3642500-3645000 GCA_026929865.2 Hyperoplus lanceolatus
AAGCCCTACTAACGTCCTCCCTCCTACATACTCAACATGTATATACTACATACTAAAAGCCCTACTAACGTCCTCCCTCCTACATACTCAACATGTATATACTACATACTAAAAGCCCTACTAACGTCCTCCCTCCTACATACTCAACATGTATATACTACATACTAAAAGCGCTACTAACGTCCTCCCTCCTACATACTCAACATGTATATACTACATACTAAAAGCCCTACTAACGTCCTCCCTCCTACATACTCAACATGTATACTACATACTGTCTACTTAAAGCGGCTACGAGTAACATTTAAATATCTTTTAAACAGCCTCATGTTTCCTCTCATAATCATAAATTACCTTTAACAGCAAACCTGACCATCAGTGCAAATAAAGACGTTTTTAAATAGTTTTTATTACTGCATTTGATCTGGTCGCACACCCAGTCCGATTTTCGGTTCACGCGTGCATGCTCTATGGTCACATATCCGTATTGGTCACAGATTTCAGCGTGGCGCAGGAACGTGAATTGAGAAGCCTATCCCTCCAGGTGAGGGAAGGGGAGTGGGAGCCTTGTTTGAGACAGTTGTTTGTCGTCATAATGACTGATAACGGGGCTGAACCATCAAAGAAAAAAAAGAAAATGCAATGAAGAAAAGCTAAAAGGGAGAGTGATAGTAGGGCGGGAGGGCGTTGCCAAGCAACATATACACAATTTCACGCAGCGAAACTAGACTGCAGTGTTTACTCCTAAATGAATGAGCGGTAGCCTACTAAAACAAAGTTTACTTTGCCTCACCAGCATCATCAGATGACCATTATTCATCGGAAATAGTCATTATTTACAACATAAACACATTACCTCATCGTGATCCATACTAACTAACTGCCATCTCTCGTTCATTCGCTTTGTGTGAGGACACGGGGACTCGTTCAGCTCCGTGAGAGGTGACAATGCATCAACTCATTGCAATCAGGTGTGTTTAGCACTTACTGGCATTAGTTGATGCTGTGTCACCCATAGACTCACGGAGCCGAAAAGAGTCCGGTGCCCTCACACTTTCAACACACGGACACGCCACGCACCATATTGCTTCCTGATTATTTGAATCTTGCACTCCCTGCACGAGCTACAAAACAGATTCACGACAGCTGGCGTCGTAATAATACTACCGCTTTTGTTCAAAGGTGTCGCCAACGTGCCGACTTACTCGTAGTAGCTTTAACCATTCATTGTGTATGCGAGGTTCGTCGGACCGTTTACACTGAAGTATACAGAAGCAATAAAGAATAATAAAAAATAACTTCCATGTCGTTTGAAAAGACGCAATGCATTGTGGGGCGGTTGAGTAGGAAAAGTAACCTAACGATCCATACACAAAATCTCCCCGGAAGTAAGTTTTCATCTGGGCATGTCTTGCTGTGTAAAAAGCCCTACTAACGTCCTCCCTCCTACATACTCAACATGTAAATACAGTACTACATACTGTCTACTTAACCATCCATTGTGTATGCGAGGTTGGTCGGACAAGTATAGCAGATCATGAGGAGATATTCACTGATTTTGACAAAAACGGATTTTGACAACAAGCGTTCTCCAGAATCACTGACTGCACCTTTAATGCTTTGGAAATGGAACCAGGGAAGTGGTAACTGGCAGGAGGGAGGCGTGTGTTGTTAGAGAGACAGAGGGACAGAGGGGCTTTGAGAGAGTTGGCTGCAAACTGCACTGAGCTGCAGTTTTATCAGTCAGTCAGTGGCCATACTGCAGTAAACAACCAGGCAAAAGCAAAATGTAGCCATGGAAAATAACAAGAGAATTTAAAGCAATAGTGCGTAACTTTTTCAAATCAATTAATGTGGGTTGCATTCAAGCCATCGCCAAACGAGTTGACACAAAGTTGAATCATGATAGGCTTCTATTACATTAAAGGTGATAGTAGTAGTTGATTAAGCCTATGAGCTCCTTCACAAATCTCTGCGTATTTCTCAGTATGGCAGCATTTACACACTGGTGTCTCCCCCCCCCACCTCCCTGACACTGGCACAGGAGCCCTTACCTCATGGTAAATGTAAATGACTTTTCCTATATCTCCTTTATCACAGACTCAAACGCTTTACATTGTTTTTGTACACATTCACCCATCACACACACATTCATACACCGATAGCAGCAGCTACCACCAGGGTGCTAGCCAACTAAGCTAACTATCGGGAGCAATTGGGGTTCAGTGTCTTGCCCAGGGACACTTCGACATGTGGGGGGGGGGGGGGTCGAACCTCCACCCTCACACCAGAGGCGAACTTCCTACCCCCCCCCCCCCCCCCCCTCATATAGATGCACCGACAGTGTTGTTGTAATTCCTCAGAATTCCTCATGAAGGCGACAGAAGTTACGCACTATAGCTTTAACCCAAGTGTTTTAATTCACCTAACAAAGCTTGGTGAAAGTTTACATTTTTTTATTTAATTTTTTTGTCAGTTTAGAATCAAATTAATACCGGAA
>CM049411.1:3657500-3672500 GCA_026929865.2 Hyperoplus lanceolatus
TTCCATAATCATTCTCAGCACTATTCTGAAGGTTATTACAGAAGGATTTGTTCATATGTTGTTCACTGTCTGATTTATGAGACATTTTCTTCTTTAAAACATGCTGAAAATGTATTTTTAATGAATTATTTTTTTTCCTCTTAGAAAGGGTCTCATATATGTCCATATTTCTGCATATTTTGGACCAAGGCCTAGTGCCGCCATCTTGAAAGTGTCATAGTTGGAATGTCATCAGGTGCTTGTGTATAAATTTAGAATTGTTCTTGTCCTTGAAGGCCACTGTAGCTTCTGTTATTATTCGAAAGGGTTGGGGTTACCCAGGGAGCGTTGCATTCTAGAACTTTGTAGAACTTTCTTTCTATTCACCTCACTTTAACATTTTACATGTGTTTTGTATAAACTCTAAACTCTAATCATAATAAGGGACAGTATTGTAGTCGCCCCTATCACTTCTGTTTATCTACTATTGTAGTAGTTCTGAATAGCCTCTATCACCAGCGTTGCTTAAAGGTGCAGTGTGTAATATGACATCATCAAGAAAGTTCTACAAAGTTCTAGAATGAAATGCTCCCTGGGTAACCCCAACCCTTTCGAATAATAACAGAAGCTACAGTGGCCTTCAAGGACAAGAACAATTCTAAATTTTAAACAATGCTCCTGATGACATTCCAACTATGACACTTTCAAGATGGCGGCACTAGGCCTTGGTCCAAAATATGCAGAAATATGGACATATATGAGACCCTTTCTTGATGTTATCGATCATCGGCCAACCCGCTCTACCAACTGAGCCACAGTCGCCCCCAAAATTTGATCTTACACACAGCGCCCTCATTAACCATAAAAAAGGGCATTTAACACTATCTATCTGTGTTTTGTTTGTTATCTGGATGTGACAGATGACAAACATTGCAATCCCTGGATGACACTGTTGCCACGTCTTGTTGCTATGGACACAATGCAAACAGGAGGCTTGATAAATCTGGTGGGAATCAATCAGAATGTGTGTGTGGTGTGTGTGTGTGTGTTTGCATGTGTGCGTGTGCGTGGAAGAGAGTGTGTGTGTGTGCATGCCTGTGTGTGTGTGTGTGTGTGATTGTGTGCATGTGTGTGTGTGTGATTGCATGCATGTGTGTGTGTGCGTGTGTGATTGCGTGCATGTGGGTGCGTGTGTGTGTGTGTGTGTGTGTGTGTGTGTGGGTGTGGGATACGGTGGTTAAACAAGACACTCATTAACAGTAATGATTTAAAAGCTACATTCCATTTTAGCCTGACACTCTGGGAAAGCAGTTTGTAGGCGTCCATCGGTGTGTGTGTGTGTGTGTGTGTGTGTGTGTGATATACCTAGATACGGAGGTTACTGTGTGACTAGTGTGTCACGCACACTCACATACATTTTTACTGTTGGTTTCGGTGATGTTGACTACCTAATTTTTAAGTCATTGCTATAATTACTAGGATATAATCAGGACTAATTTCTATAGTAGTTTAGTCATAGGCTTTATAAAGGTAATACGTCATTCATAACTGGGGAGTTAAATGGCTAAGGGTGAAGCCATTTGTTAACACAGCATTTAACTTGAACCACTCATTCAAATTATAATAACCTTTGAAAAACATGTCACCTTCGAGGACATTAGCAAGCCACACAACACTGTCTACTTATTCATCTATGATAGGCCACTGTCTAAAGCACAACCCCTGCTATTTAGAAAGATGTGAGAATGCAGACTTAAAGGTGCAGTGTGTAATATGACGTCATCAAGAAAGTTCTACAAAGTTCTAGAATGCAACGCTCCCTGGGTAACCCCGCCCCTTTTGAATAATAACAGAAGCTACAGTGGCCTTCAAGGACAAGAACAATTCTACATTTTAAACAATGCACCTGATGACATTCCAACTATGACACTTCCAAAATGGCGGCACTAGGCCTTGGTCCAAAATATGCAGAAATATGGACATACATGAGACCCTTTCTAAGGGGAAAAAAAACAATATTCTAAAAATGTTTTTCAGCTATTATGCACTAAATTAAATGTACTTATGGATATTATAATTACTTTCTACAAAATCTGCTAGGAAATAAAACCCAAAATTCTACACACTGCAGGTTTAAGGACTAAAATGTACTGATTTTAGTCCTTACAGCACCTTCAGATCCTGTTCTGCTCAGTACGTATACAGCCACATATCAAATTCTGTGGGGTCACCACTCGGATTCAAAACAGCTTTTTGAGCGCATTTTGTTGGGTAATAAGCCTGTTTTGTTTATTTGTTGGGCGGCTATCAACTTTTGCACATCACTCATCTGTACAAGGCCCTTCTGTGTAGGCCTATTTTTAATGATAAATACATCGCGGTAGAAAATAAGTACATTTTGGGACATAGGACAGAATGTTGTGAGTGAGTGAGTGAGTGAGTGAGTGAGTGAGTGAGTGTGTCTGTGTGTGTGTGTGTGTGTGTGTGTGTGTGTGTGTGTGTGTGTGTGTGTGTGTTTTGCAGCCAGGGAGGTTACTATTTGACTACTGTGTCATGCAAAGTGAATGCACTAAAGTAGTTAAGCTCTGTTCTAATTATTACCTTTACAAACAGAGTGAAACTTTTCAGATATGTTTTCCAGGCAAATATTTGATTTGTGTGTGTGTGTGTGTGTGTGTGTGTGTGTTGATTTATACACTAGAATGGTGGGAACCAAAACTGCTCAAGGCCACTTCAAAACCTGGAGCTTTGCATAAGGCGAGATTTAAAGGCAGATAGGTCTTTGATGGCAACATTTTGAAACCCACAATATCTGTGTGTGTGTGTGTGTGTGTGTGTGTGTGTCTGTCTGTCTGTCTGTCTGTCTATCTATCTATCTATCTATCTATCTATCTATCTATCTATCTATCTATCTATCTATCTATCTATCTATCTATCTATCTATCTATCTATCTATCTATCTATCTCAGTGCCACTCAGTTGTGGATTAAAGCTGCCGTATACCTCACAAAAACAATACATATTATCGTTCCTTTAGGGGAACCTAAATACTATCAAAAGTATCAAAATGGAAAAAGTTGCACCTTCAAATTTAGGAGTTACATTTAGAACAACTTACAGCAACAAATTCAACTAAATACCTTCATATCCTTTAATCAATTTAAACAAACTATCTTAAATCTGCCAAACTCTACCTGTAACTGTTTTAATTAGGCTATATTGTACTTTCACCCATTTCATTTTCATTGCTGCCACTCTTCACCACTGTGTAAATGTTTCAATTGTTTTTTTCTCTCTTCACCTGTTGTTGTGTATTTGATGTATTTGCATTGAATATTGTGTATGTATTGTTGTTTTTCCTTGGAATTTATTTGAACTCGACATCATTGTAAATGAGGGTCAGCCCTCAATTGGTCTCTGGAGGATAAATAAAAGTTAAATGAAAATGAAATGAAAAATATTTGGATTTAACTTTTTGTTGTCACTTCAGGCCCAATAATAATCTTAATTTCTGTATTTTAGCAGATGTTTTCGCATTTCTCATCTTTTCTTATCGTGATGAAATAACAAGCATTTGATATTATTAACGATTCTCAGACAAACAAAACATCTTCACTGGTCTACCCACCTTGGCTAGGCTCGTCTGTCTGCCTGTTGTATCTTAAACTTTTGAAGAAATAGTAAAAATATGTACCTTTTTGGCACTTAAAAGTGTTCCTTGAGGCCCAATAATGAACTAATTGCTGTATATTAGCTGATGTTTTTTTCCGTCATTTATCGTCTCTTCAAATGTGTTAGACATATAAAGTAATATCATGAAATAAACAGCATTTAATACTAAGATAAACAATACAACTTTTAACAGTGTACACACCTTGGCTTGGCTCGTCCATAGAGAACGCTTTATTCTCCATAAACATGTTCTGTGACTTCTGCTCCTTGAGAATGGTTTCGTATCCCACTCCCCTGGTAGGATACAGCACCTCTCCGAACCCCTGCTCGCTCTCCTCATCTCCGCCGGACAGACAACAGATCTCAGGAATGCTGTAGAGGATCAGGAAAACCCACGCGTTCGCCACGAGGGCTATGGCTAAAGTAGGATCGTCCCATTTCGGACTTCCGTGTTTTCCGTTGCCGTAGACGTACATTACGATCCACGCCACCCATATCCCGACCGAGAAAAAAACGGTGAGGAAAATACAGGCGCCGTATTTTTTCCAGTGTGCGTGTTTACCTCCAAAAATAGCCGAACTTGCCACGAAAACAGCTAAAATCAAAGTCATAACGTAGATCAGCGCCATGACGAAATCCTGATTTGCGATGTTGCACGGTGTGGCGGTGGCTCTGCTTGCCGGTGCGGTGAGGTTGAGAGGCAGAAGCGGATGCCGAACGATTGTGATGATCAGCCATTCTGTGTTGATGACGGCTTCGACTAGCCATAGCCCCAGAGCGCCCAGACACAACACCCAAGCGTGGGGTGTGGAGTTACTCCTGGCGAGGACATTTAGCCGTACGCACTGCATTAAGAGACAGGCGAAACAACCGGCGAAAAGCACCCCGAATAGGAACCTCCGCGACGCACATGTCGAAAAATCCTTCCCAACGATGAAGGCGAACGTCAGGCAGAAAAGTCCAAGAGTGAATATTAAGAAGAATGCATGGAGGGCTATGGAGCTTCTTCGGTTGTGGTTTTTAGCGAAAGGGATACTGGCTAAAAGCGCGATGAAAAGTACAATCGAAAATACGATCCCGGCCGCCGCGAAAGCCTCCAAAACGATGCCCCAAACGGCGCGCTTGTCGCACAGGTTGAAGTAGAGAGAGTCCAAGTTTGGACCGCAACCATTGGGGCTGGACAAGAGAGGGTGAAGGTGATATTGTCGGCCATGTTTTAAAGTTGGTCCTAGGACAGTGAAGGCACCTGTAAGGACACACACAAGGAGTAGAATGAGAAAGGGAGGAGAGGGAGGGAGCGGTTAAGACTTAAATACACTGGAATACACTCCCAAATACACTGGGTTTGAGGCAACACCCGATTAGGCAAATATTGGGTGAGTGTATATGAGTCAGGATACGTAGAGAAACCATGTGACTGTGAACAAAAACCTGCTTCTGGTGACATCACACACACACACAAGAACACACACACGCACACACACACACACACACACACACACACACACACACACACACACCACATACACACACACACGCCAAGGCAAGAACACACACGCACGCACACACACACACACACACACACACACACACACACACACACACACACACACACACACACACACACACACACACACACACACACACACACACCATCACTAACTGTCAAAAAGTTAGGAAAACTCAACTTTTACTGAAAAACTCTCTTCACTTGATTTCTGAGGTTTGAGGCTCAAAGAGTTTGAAAAGGTTCAGGTTTGAAGTTTTAGGTTCAACAGAATTTCAACAATAACAGTTATTCTGGGGCGCTCCGGTGGCGTAGTGGATAGAGCGCGTACCATATGGGCTCCGGCCTTCGTTGCAGTGGTTGCAGGTTCGAGTCCGACCTGTGGACCTTTACTGCATCCCCCCCTCCTCTCTGTCTCTCTCTGTCTCTCTCTCTCTCTCTCTCTCTCTCTCTGTCTCCCCATTTCAACTCTGTACTATCTAATAAAAAAGCTTGAAAATGCCAAAAAAAAACAATCTTTAAAAAAAAAAAATAACAGTTGTTCTCTGTCAGACAGAAAACAAACAAAACCAAGTCGGTCAAAATGTTGATTCAAACGTTAAAGTAAAAGATGTTTAAGTTTGTAGGGGGCGCCCTTAGCTCAGTTAGTAGGGCGTCCCCCCCCCCATGGGCCTCGGCCAGCTGCGGACCTGGGTTCGATTCCAGCCCGCGGTCGTTCTCTGCATGTCACTCCCCTCTCTGCCCCATTTCAACTCTGTCTCTACACTATCAATAAAGCATAAAAAATATGTTAAAAAAAAATAAATAAAAATGTTTAAATTTGTAGAACTCAAAACTTGAAGTTCCATTACATTTGAATGATAAGTTATCGCAACAGAAGTTGACTCAAATGCAGACAGTTTTCCTTCAAACTTTAAAGGTGCAGTGTGTAATATGACATCATCAAGAAAGTTCTACAAAGTTCTAGAATGCAACACTCCCTGGGTAACCCCAACCCTTTAGAATAATAACAGAAGCTACAGTGGCCTTCAAGGACAAGAACAATTCTAAATTTTAAACAATGCACCTGATGACATTCCAACTATGACACTTTCAAGATGGCGGCACTAGGCCTTGGTCCAAAATATGCAGAAATATGGACATATATGAGACCCTTTCTAAGGGAAAAAATAATAATTCAAAACATTTTTTTCAGCTATTATGCACTAAATTAAATATACTTATGGATATTATAATTACTTTCTACAAAATCTGCTAGGAAATACAACCCAAAATTCTACACACTGCAGCTTTAACATTTCAGGAGTTTAAAAATGAAGCCTCAAAACTATAAAATCTGGTGAAGACAGATATGTGTTTTAATTAACTTTTAATTTAAAAAAGAATCTACATTATGATCACAGCTCAACGTTCACCAAAGCAAAGCCACTGTGTGTTTTTCATAATCAAATCATACTGTCCGTTTACTTATGTAACTGTCTGATACCTGTCACTTACTTCGTTTGACATCAATTTGCAATTTCAATTAGTTTATTTTGTCCTGCCTTTTACTCTGCTGCATTGTCCCTTTTGTCGCTGATACAATGTGTAGGAATATATAATCTAATGTTATCTTATCGTGATGACGTGATAAGTCTTTACAAAATCACTAAACAGTTATTCACTAATGGACAGCATCACAAAAAAAAAGCTGCACCCAGGACCTCGGCCATAGAAACCAAATATCACAGGAATGTCCAGGTTAGTGTGTGTGTGTGTGTGTGTGTGTGTGTGTGCATGTGTTCGTGTGTATATATGTGTGTGGGTGTGTGTGTGTGTGTGTGTGCATGTGTGCGTGTGTGTCTATATGTGTGTGCGTGTGTGTGTGTTTGTGAGTTTTTCCCAAGTCTAGTGTTAATCATAAATGATATCTGACGTCAATGCGGGTGAAAGTACATTCAAACCAAACCCCGCAGTTTAAACACTTACAATGTACAGTGTAAATAATGGACATTTTTCTCTTAAAGGTGGAGTCAGTGATTCTGTCAACATCACTTTTTTTTGTCAAAATCAGTGAATATCCCATCATGATCTGCTAGCTGTCCGTACTGTGTGTGTCATGGAAAGAAAATTCAGTGTTAATACACAGCCTAGGCTCTGTAAATGGCCATGTTCGCTAGCTACAGTGGGTCATTTTTTAACATACAAGTTAAGAGAACCTAGGCTGTGTATTAACACTGTTTTTTTTCTTTCCAGTACACACACACACAGTACAGACAGGTAGCGGATCATGAGGAGATATTCACTGATTTTGACAACAAGCGTTCTCCAGAATCACTGACTACACCTTTAACGAATGGAACTTGTTCTGCTTTGTAGAATAAACTTCCCCTCAGTCCCAGTCTTGTATTTCTGCTGTGTCTGTCTGTCTGCCTGTCTGTCTGTCTGTATGTCTGTCTGTCTGTCTGTCTGTCAGTCTGTCTGTCTGTCTGTCTGTCTGTCTGCCTGTCTGTCTGTCTGTCTGCCTGCCTGCCTGTCTGTCTGCCTGTCTGCCTGCCTGCCTGCCTGCCTGTCTGTCTGTCTGTCTGTCTGTCTGTCTGTCTGTCTGTCTGTCTGTCTGTCTGTCTGTCTGTCTGCCTGCCTGTCTACCTGTCTGTCTGTGTGTCTGTCTGTCTGGTTCACTCTGTCCCCATCAGGTTGAATTACAGTCAGAACAGGAGGAGAATGTCTAGGCCAAATCGATAGACATTTAGTGCTGGATATTCAGTCTCCTAACTTATATCACTCTATCCAGACATGAATGATCTCTCTAGGACAAAGGAATCAAGCTTTTCCTATCTCTCCTATAAGCTAAATGTGTGTGCTACCTTAGTATTGTTGTCATTTGAAAGTATTTTTTATAATATGTTCATAATATTTTAGTAATATGTACTTTTTTTATTCATATTTTATTTTAGATTTACCTGAATGCAAGGTTATCTAAATGCATGTTGTCATGTCTTGTATGAACTGTGTAAGGGTGGGTTTGGGAAAATGTTGTTTATGGTGTTTTTTTTTTAGCCTTGTCATCAATGGCTATATGTGCTAAGTGTAGGCCATCTCCTGTCTGTATTATTAAATCATTTAAATTTAACCCTCCTGTTATGTTCATTTGTCAGGAACAGCAATGGTGTTCCGGGTCAATTTGACCCGGGGCATGTTTAAATCTCCAAAAGATGTCCTAAACCAAAAAGAATCCTAACAAGCAGTGTGCACATGTCATTACCAACTCCATTACTAACTGTTCTATCAATATTTAGTGCAATGTGGTGTTCCTTACCTCTAGCAGGTAATGGTTCAATAAGGATAATTCACTCGTTTTTCATTAAAAAAATACATGTTCAAACTTTTTTTGTAATGTTTCACCACTTTATTACTTTTGAAACACTGGAGAAAATGTGAAAAGTCTCCAGAGACATTGTGGCTTGAAATATAGCCCTGCCTACCTCTGCATCCCACAGACTTGCTGTTGATTCATCCTTCGACCCCAGCCAGGATGAGGAGCCCCAAATACGCATCTAAATGTGTTTTGTCCAGCTCCTTCCAATTTCCCCCAAAAACACACCTCCCTTCTAGGATTAGTCATTTCCAGAATGATTTTCTGTATTGAATCTGGCATGACCAGCTCAAAAGCTGACTTGATGTCAGTCACACGAGTCAGTGCCATCCTAGTGGGCCCTGGCACTGAAACTCGAAAAATTAGAATATGCAAAAGTTCATTTATTTCAGTAATTTGACTCAAAAGGTGAAACTAATATAGTATATAGACCCATTACATGAAAGGTGAGATATTCAAAGCCTTTATTTGTTATAATTCAGATTATTATGGTTTACACAGTTTATGAAAACCCCAAATTTAAAATCTCAGAAAATTTGAATATTACATGAAATCAATAAAAAAAGGGATTTTTAGTACAGAAATATCAGCCCTCTATAAAGTATAATCATGCATGTGTACTCAGTACTTGGTTTGGGTCCATTCTGCATGACTTATTGCCTCAATTCCAATTCATTTTCAATGATATTCTAATTATATGAGTTTCACCTGTATGTTTTCTGCAGACGCATATTTGGGGATGAATTTCACAATTTTTTGACATGAATGTCTTGCTTGGAGGAATAGGAATAGCAATTCCCTCATCTGGATCAAATTCAGAATCATTAGAATCAGAATTTAGCTCAAGATACATCCTCCTCTATTTCACTGTCATGATCAATGATGACTTCCAGAGCCTCCTGGACTGTCATCCTTTTGCTTCTGCTGCTCATTGTGTAAAGGTCTGCCTGACAGAGTGTAATGTTGGTAGGACTCCCATGCAGAGAATATTTTATATGTTTTGCCCCTCCCCTGTTGAGTGTCCACTGAATGTGGGTGGAACATAAGGGAACATAAATGGTTCAAAAGTCATAACACTTGCAACTGTGTGTGTTTGTGTGTGTGTGTGTGTGTGTGTGTGTGTTTGTGTGTGTGCGTGTGTGGGTGTGTGTATGTGTGTGTGTGTGTGTGAGATTTGGGTGAAATATGTCTCACAGTTGTAAAGAAAGAAATAGTCTTACATTTCTGACACCCTTTTACCTCCAGTATTACTGCTGGGTCAAATTGACCCGAACAGTATCTATGTGATATAAACATGCAGGGGGTGGTTGCAAATGTGTGAGATGAAATATTTTCATTTTATATGTTGATTGCCCTAATTAAGGCAAGCAGAAGAAGTTTCATACTGAAAAAATACTTTTAACTATTTTTCCTAGATCTTCAAACTTTGAAACGGGTCAATTTGACCCGGAACATAACAGGAGGGTTAAGAAACAAATAAATAAAATCAACCTTTTTTCTATCTGTCCTTTCATTCAAATGTGATTGCTCCTTTAGTAATCTCGTCATTGACATTAACAGTGGCTTTGAAAGTACAGTGAGTGCTTTAGTGATCGAAGTCATGCACAAACACACACACACGCACACGCACACGCACACACGCACATGCACATGCGCACACGCACACACACACACACACACACACACACACACACACACACACACACACACACACACACACACACACACACACACACACACACCTTTACTGATCAAAGCAATTATATGTTTAGGGCGTTTCCCCCAATCACACAGACACAAGTGCTTCAGTAATCTATTCAATGTTTTTAAGGGCTGAGAAACTGACACAAATGTATTTACTCAGTAATTATCACCCTATTATATTAAGACATTAAAGGAACACTTCACCCATACGTAACCGGCATTTTATCATTATAAAATCGTTATTATAATATAATGAATGAGGTTTTTCTTCCCTCAGTCTTTCCTCAGTCTTCGCTTGGCCCAGTTGTCCTGTTGTCACACTAGTAAAATGTAGGGTTAGACAGTGAGACCATAAAACCCTATTTCTATCTTTTCTCAGACTAGGATGAACCGATTTCTAAAATGTTTTGCACATTTATATTACATATGATCTCAGAGTTCAATACACCTTCATATTTCTAACGGTGAAGTAGGGCTTTAAGGACTGAATGTTTCATTGGGTTTATGGCAATTTCTAAAATTCTCAAAGCAGTGGTGTACTGCTGGCCCAACCCACATTACTCACTACTGGTCAACCTGGCCACGTTTGATCACACACACACACACACACACACACACACACACACACACACACACACACACACACACACACACACACACACACACACACACACACACACACACACAAAGACTCACGCGCACCCACAGACAGACAGACACACTCACACACAGACAGGCACGCACGCGCACACACACACACACACACACACACACACACACACACACACACACACACACACACACACACACACACACACACACACACACACACACACACACACACACACACACACACACACACACACACACACACACACACACACACACACACACACCCACACCCACAACAGTTCTTTAAAGTGTCTTCATAACTGTATGTTGCTGCTGGTTAATACATCATATCCTATTTATAACACCAGAGGTCCTTATCGGGTGTAGTTAAGAAACCCTGATGTTGAGTTGCCTTTACTGTAACAGGGGTTCAGACAATAGGCTACATATACTCCTTTCAAAAACACCAAAACGATGAAACTTTCTTTCTCAGCTCCTTTGAAATCGCCAAATCAATCATAGCAGCACGTGTGGTTATCGCGCAATAAAACATAACATAGCCTATATGTTTGACTGGAACCCATAGAAACACAACTGAAGTGTCTAATTTGCCCATACTTGAACGTATTTCTAAACTAACAGAAAACAATGGCAATGAGCTTAATCTTAATCAAATAAAGCGCTAAATCAGATTGTGACTTATACCTGGCTGGTATCGCGGACATAAATAGCCTGTTTTTGCCAGGAAACACATACAAACACAACTGAAGTCTATAGCCCTACTAATTTAGCCTACATGAACGTGCCTTTAAACATCATAAAACAATGGCGTAATATTCAGAACAAACATTGATTGACTGCCTTAATTTCCAACATGTAAGCAATAAAAGACAACGTTCAAATAGCAGTAGATTAAATAAATAAAACAAAATCAAATACAAACACTTTCCACATGCTCGAGAGGGGGTAGGAGTAAGTAGAAAACATAGCCCATCTAGTCCTAAATCACTACATTTAGACGTAGCGGACGAAACTAGCCTGTATTTGACTGGAACACAACTGGAGTGTATAGCCTACTACTTTAGCCTATAACATAGTATCTTTAAACAAACGGAAAACAATGGCAAAGAGCGTAATCTTAATACAATAAAGCACTTAAATTGTGGCGTATTAAATAGCCTATACCTGGCTGGTGTCTGCGGGCGAAAATAGCCAGTATTTGAAAAACGAAATTGAAGTGTAGAGCTATAGCCTATAGCCTACTACTTTAGCCTACTTGAGCGTATCTTTAAACAAACAGAAAACAATGGCAAAGAGCGTAATCTTAATCACAATAAAGCACTTAAATTGTAACGTAGCCTATTATTAAATACCTGGTTGGTGACTGCGGACTCCTTCACCTGCTCCAAACAGCTGCGTTCACGATAAATCCTCGCGAGTGGGGGGGGAAAAAAAGTATAATTAGCGAAAAAAGTCCCGAAAAAGTGTATAGGCTACTATCCGAGCAGAACGGATAGTTGAACGTCCCCAGACTGATGTCAGCTCGGTTCACTGGTGAATTAAATGAGAAAAATATGAAAGTTTAGGAGTCTGTAAGCAGCGTGTATTAACAACGGTCTGACTGCTGTGATGACTGTTGATGACTCGCTCTCGCTCTCTCTCTGACTCTCTCTCTCTCTCTCACTCCCTCACTCACTCTCGCCCTCTTATTCACACACACACACACACACACACACACACACACACACACACACACACACACACACACACACACACACACACACACACACACACACACACACACACACACACACACACACACACACACACACTCTCTCTCTCTAGCCCACTGAGTCAAATGTCTCTGTGATATTGGGCTATACAAATACACCTGATTTGATTTGATTGGATTTGAAATAAACTAACTTAATCGGTACTGAGGTGTAATATGGACTATGAGTAGATAGTGTGTGTGTGTGTGTGTGTGTGTGTGTGTGTGTGTGTGTGTGTGTGTGTGTGTGTGTGTGTGTGTGTGTGTGTGTGTGTGTGTGTGTGTGCGAATGTGTGTGTGGTTGGTGTGTGGCGACATCTGGTGGTGAGGAGTGGTATATATCCTACTTGGTTTATTGAGGTTCAGTCACATGAAGGTGGCAGCAAAGTACAGCAAGCTAAACATACTAGTGGATTTTTAGTAATTTAGCACATTCAAGTAAAGTTAAAACATATGTTATAATGTGGGAAATTATACTATATATATAAGATATGCACATTATAGTAATACATTGTATACAAAATTATATATATTTTGATAAATTAAAAAATATATAATTGTGGAAGTGTGTATAACTAACTTATAACGACTTATGGACCAATAAGTAACAGACATTCAAATTCAAAATGAATATATGAATTCTATCTATCTATCCATCCATCCATCCATCCACCTACCCATCCATCCATCCATCCATCCATCCATCCATCCATCCACCTACCCATCCATCCATCCATCTATCCATCCATCCATCCATCCATCCACCTACCCCATCCATCCATCCATCCATCCATCCATCCATCCATCCATCCATCCATCCATCCATCCATCCATCCATCCATCCATCCATCCATCCACCTACCCATCCATCCATCCATCTATCTATCTATCTATCTATCTATCTATCTATCTATCTATCTATCTATCTATCTATCTATCTATCTATCTATCTATCTATCTATCTATCTATCTATCTATCTATCTATCTATCTATCTATCTATCTATCTATCTATCTATCTATCTATCTATCCATCCATCCATCCATCCATCCATCCATCCATCCATCCATCCATATCTATCTATCTAAAGTGCCTCACAGATTTTGGGTGCATTTGAGTTCCTGGTAAATGATTAAAGGAACCACACAGAATCCTCTTCCTCTTATGTCACGTGAGTTTACTTATCTCTCTCTCTCACTCGTTGCTCAATACTCATTTTACCTGCTTCAATCCCCTCCACTGATCTATCTATCTATCTATCTATCTATCTATCTATCTATCTATCTATCTATCTATCTATCTATCTATCTATCTATCTATCTATCTATCTATCTATCTTCTTCTTCTCTCCTCTCTCACCCCCCCCCCCCTCTGTCTGTCTGTCTGTCTGTCTGTCTGTCTGTCTGTCTGTCTGTCTGTCTGTCTGTCTGTCTGCCTGTCTAAAGTGCCTGACAGATTTTGGAGTTCTTGGTAAATGATTGAAGGACCAATCCTGCTTCAATTCCCTCCACTGATTTCTACAGAGTGGAAACCTCCTCTGCCTTTTCACGTGGCTCAAACTATAGCTCACAAGTCATAGTATTTAAAGCTAGAGTGCGTAGCTTTTTTGTTAAATCAGTGAATGTCTGACTGTGTTTCTTTGTGTGTGTGTTTGTGTGTTATATTATTGTCCAAGTAAAGCCATTTTTAGAGAACAATTCTTAAAGCTATAGTGCGTAACTTTAAAAAAAAATACAAATGAATGTCGGTTACATTCAAGCCATCGCCAAACAAGTTGACACAAAGTTGATTAAGCCCTATCAGCTCCTACAAAACTCTCTCTGTATTTCTCAGTATGGCAGCGTTTACAAACTGGTGTCCCCCCCCAACAGACACTGGTGCAGGAGCTCAGAAAAATCCCAAGATGAGCCCAAGAAATGTTTCAGTTGTTGATTCTACGGACATCCTGCAATAGATGTCAGACTGTGTAGTGCTGTGGGGATATTTAGGGTTGTGGCTTGGGGACAAACCATGGCGTGTGACCTTGTATACACAGACAGACAGACAGACAGACAGACAGACAGACAGACAGACAGACAGACAGACAGACAGACGTCTATATATAATGGGCTAATTAATGGGCAACCGTGCATACGTGGAATAAATCAATGTATGCTGACCCAGTGCAGTGGTGTAGTTGATTGAATGTCCCTCCAGTGTTAAAGCCACTACGAGTAACATGGCACGTTGGCGTCCCCTTTGGACAAAAGCGGTAGTATTTTTACCACGCCCGCTGTCGCAAAGCTGTTTTCTAGCTCGTGCCAGGCGTGCGAGTGTGAACTGAGAAGGGCGCAATATAGTGCATGTCCGTGTGTTGAAAGTGTGAGGACTCTTTTCGGCTCTGTGAGAGTGGTTTTGACA
>CM049411.1:3677500-3687500 GCA_026929865.2 Hyperoplus lanceolatus
TACAGAGAGAGTTTTGTGGCGCTGATAGGCTTGAGCATCTTTGTGTCAACTAGATTTTGGCGATGGCTTGAAAGTAATTGACTATTCATTTATATGAAAAAGTTACGCACTGTAGCTTTAATATTAGTAACAGCTGCTTGTCTTTGGACATCATTTACAGTAACAGGGTTAGCAGAAAAAAACAGAAAATATTCCTCAGAGTAAGGGATCCAAATGTTTTAGGATCCATTATTATACAGAAACCTGGAACCAAATCCATTCATGTGTGTGAGATTTTCTCAGTGTGTGTGTGTGTGTGTGTGTGTGTGTGTGTGTGTGTGTGTGTGTGTGTGTGTGTGTGTGTGTGTGTGTGTGTGTGTGTGTGTGTGTGTGTGTGTGTGTGTGTGTGTTCCACCAAGGCAGTTAGTTGGCTGAAACTTAAACCGCAAAATGTCCCAAAAGCAAAACATTTAAAACATTTATCTGGGGGATTATTATTAACTGTGGGTTTTATACACCGGGAGAGACACATTTCAACTGTCACTTTAATGTAATTTAATCCACTATTCATCATCACAAATATGTCTTCATATGACATGGACATTCACAGTTCAAAAGGGGGTTAGTGTCAACAGATGGCATGTTAATTAGTGAGCTCTCAGAAAATTATTCATTTAATCTAATCAAACTTGGAATTATTTACACACACACACACACACACACACACCAAACACATGCACGACACACGCACGCACACACACACACACACACACACACACACACACACACACACACACACACACACACACTAAACATATCTCACTCTTCAACATTTACTAAACCACCATTTGAAACCAGATGACAACCTATTAAAACAGAAAAAATTAGCAGCGCATGAGAAATCAAAGTGTCAGCATCAACTCGTGTGTGTGTGTGTGTGTGTGTGTGTCTGTGCATGTGTCTGTGTGTGTGTGTGTGTGTGTGTGTGTGTGTGTGTGTGTGTGTGTGTGTGTGTGTGTGTGTGTGTGTGTGTGTGCATGTGTCTATGCGTCTATGTGTGCGTGTCTGTGTGTGTGTGTGTGTGTGTGTGTGTGTGTGTGTGTGTGTGTGTGTGTCTGTGCATGTGTCTATGCGTCTATGTGTGCGTGTCTGTGTATGTGTGTGTGTGTGTGGGTGTGTGTTTGTCAGTGCATGTGTCTATGCGTCTATGTGTGCGTGTCTGTGTATGTGTGTGTGTGTGTGTCTGTGCATGTGTGTGTGTGTGTGTGTGTGTGTGTGCGTGCGTGTCTGTGTATGTGTGTGTGTGTGTGGGCAGCAATTGGGCAATTTAACATATTTAAGTATCAACAGCAACGGGCTCGTTTAACATTGTAAATCATACACTCTATGCATGAATTAATGGCTAGAGGTTTTAAGTGCAGACGTGTTATTTTTCACAACACTGGTAGGATTTTTTAATGTTTTTTTTTCCCCATTAAATTGCGATGATGTAACATTGGAATTGTGGTCGCAGCGAATGGAAATCTTCTAGCGGATGTCTGCGCGTGTGCCTGTGTTTGTGTATGCCTGAGTGAGGTTGTGTGACTTTGTGTGTGTGTGTGTGTATGTGTGTGTGTGTGTGTGTGCATGCATGAAAGTGTGTGTGACTGTGTGCGTGTGTGTGGGGTTGTGTTTGTGCATGCGTGAGTGAGATTGCGTCACTTCATGTGTGTGTGCATGTGTGTTTGCGAATGAAATTGTCTAACTTTGTGTGTGTACGTGGTTGTGTGTGTGTGTGTGTGTGTGCATGTGTGTGTGTGCACGTGTCTGTGTGTGTGTTTGTCAGTGCATGTGTCTATGCGTGTGTGTGTGCAGACCATGAGACCTCTAATCTGTGGTTTGTTTAGCCTGAGCGGGGGCCACGTTGGATGGGGCTGTTTGTAGAGCGAAGAGGGTCCTCTCACCACTTAGACAGCAAAGCCTTCATTTAGAGGCTCCATCCTTCACGGGAGCATTTCACCAAAAACACAACTCTCCCTTTACTAGCTCTGGGTTTCTGTGTGTGTACAGCTCCGGGAAAAAATGAAGAGACCAGTCAGGAATTTCCTTCAATCTTCATCTCTACATTACTTAATGAAAATGCTCTTTAATGACAAAAAAATGTATTGGAATTTGGTAGAAATGTTGTCAGTAGTTTATATTATAAAACCAAAATGTTCATTCTACTCAAACATATGCCTATAAAATAGAAAAAACGAGAGACTCTGAATATTTTGGACTGGTTTCTTAATTTTTTTCCAGAGCTGTAGAGACGGATTGGGTTTCCTTTGCTCGTTCGGCTGTGCTCAGAAGGGCGGATTGTCTTTTAGGCACTCAGCAATTTTCATCAGAAAAATAGAAATAGCAGCCTGTTTGGAATTAAAGGTGGAGTCAGCCATTCTGGAGAATTGGATAGCTTGTTGTCAATATCACTTTTCAAAAAAAAAAAAAAAAAAATAAAAAAAAAATCTGTTACCTGTCTGTACTGAAAACTAATCCAGTGTTATTATATAGCCTAGGCTCTGTAAATGGGCAAGTTGCTATAGCTACAGTGGGGCCCCTTTTGCTCACATACCCTTTGTGCACATACCAGTTTACAGAGCCTAGGCTGTGTATTAAGACCAGAAATATTTTTCACACACACACACACACACACACACACACACACACACACGCACGCACACACACACACACACACACACACACACACACACACACACACACACACACACACACACACACACACACACACACACACACACACACACACACACACACAGAAGTGTTCACTGTTTTTGACAAGGGTTATCCAGAATCTAACTCACCCTCTAATATGTATCTCTCTGGCATGCTGGGTATCATAGCAGGGCATTCATGTAATCATGTTTGATGTAAAAATGTATCAACAAACTGTGACTATTTGCTTCTTATTTCTTGTAACAATATAAAACACATTCTATCACATTACTAACCATGTATGGGAAACAAAAATAATAATAACAAAAAAAAAATCCTTTTATTTTGTTAAAATTCTGCTGAATAAAAAAATAAATAAGATACACTGTGGTCAGATGTGATTTACTGGAACAAACAACAAGCCGGCGGTGACATGTCATAACACAGAAAACTGACCCTGCGTTCCAATCCCCATACTTCCGTACTATTTAGTATGCCAGAAAAAGATTTAGGATGTCCCAGTACATGCACGTCAATTGTAGGATGCTGAAAATACACAAATGCCCCACTAACTCCAACAGCATTTTGGAGTATTCGTCTTTATTCTTGACATTTCTCGACATAATGAAAAAAAAATCTTTCTTATCTGATTTGTTTTCTCTCTCCTGTGGCCCTTAAACTCTTCTGTACTTTTAGTATGTAGTGTAGTAAAAAGAAAGAGTGTGTGATTTGGAACGCAGGGATACTTTCTTGTAGAGTTCGTTTCGGGCCCCTTTGGAACAAAAGCTCCAGGGCTGACTGGCAGATGTCCACGGCCGCGGCTGGGACACAGTGTGCCTCCCTGGGGTCACACACACATGCTCAGGGACCGTGGGATGGAGGATGGAGGGTGGAGGGTGATTTCATTGAACAACATGACAAAGTTAAGAAAACTCAACATTTTCAAGGCAGCTGTCAGGAGATGTTTGAGTTCTGAGGATACAAGTAAAGCTTTTAAGTTTGAAGGAAAACTGCAGAAGTTTAGGCTCAACTCTTTTGTTGAGTTAAACCTGGTGTAGAATTGTGGGTTTTATTTCCTAGCAGATTTTGTAGAAAATAATTATAATATCCATAAGTACGTTTAATTTAGTGCATAGCTGCATTTTTTTTTAGAATTATTATTTTTTCCCTTAGAAAGGGTCTCATATATGTCCAAATTTCTCCATACTTTGGACCAAGGCCTTGTCACCGCCATTTTGGAAGTGTCATAGTTGGAATGTCATCAGGTGCATTGTTTAAAATTTAGAATTGTTCTTGTCCTTGAAGGCCACTGTAGCTTCTGTTATTATTCTAAAGGGGTGGGGTTACCCAGGGAGCGTTGCATTCTAGAACTTTGTAGAACTTTCTTGATGATGTCATATTACACACTGCCCCTTTAAATAAAGATAATGAGTTGGCTCAAATGTAGGCAGCTATCCTTCAACGTAAAATCCTTTTAGCCTCAAAACTCAAAAAAGCTAATACAGACATGTCTTTTTGAATTTTTCATTTCCCTTTTTACATTGTTACATCGCTGTATTCAACACATAGCACATGGTCACGTGGGCTTCGGTTCCCTGCGGACTGACAGCGGTGTAGAGTCTCTGTGTGATCGTTTGTTCCCGCTACACAGTGACGAGTTTGATGCGTTGGTGGGTCGGTTATGTTGGGGTAAAGCACGCTGTGGATGCAACGGTCCCCCTCTGAGTAACACCACATCTCTCACTGCCTCACGGAATGGTTTACTCACAAAACAATACAGGAAGAAATTCACAGCCGTGTTGAGCATAGCTAGCATGTTGGACAGGTCGTAGGCTAAATGCACACGCCAGTCTCTGTGCACGGACGACACGTACAAATGGTAAATCACCACAGCAGTTCTCGGAGCCCAAAGCACGGAAAACACCGACGTTATAGCCAGTAGCATAGCCGTCGTTTTACCAAGTCTGCGTTTCGGAGGAGCCCCGGATTTTGAACCGCCCCCTCGCTCCTCTTGGCACGGTTGCTGCCTTTGTCTCTCTCTCAGCGTGCGAATAATCAACGAATTCAACACTAGGAAAATACTACAGGGCAGGAAGTAAATGATAGTCACGTGCGTCCATATTAGGACATTGTCTAAGGCAGTGGGAGGGTGGCTGTTCCTCCACATGTCAGACCACCAGAAGAATGGGACTCCCGATGCAAGCGAAAGCAGCAAAACTGTCCCGATGATTTTCCGAGCCCGGGCTGGGTAGCTTATTTGGCGGTGTAGTAAGGGGTGGCATAGGGCTACATAGCGGTCCACGGTTAAGGGTACGGTGGACCATATGGACGCGTGGTTAGCAGCGAATTCGGCAGCGCTAACACAGTGTAGCAAGAGCAGTGGGACGTCCCGGTGGAAAACTGCAGTCTCGAGCAAGAAGCCGACGAAAATTATGAAAAGTTGGGAGAGGATGTCGGAGCAGGTGACAGCGAGTAGATAGTAGTACAGAGCTTTCTTAGTGCGCGAAGCCAGTCTGGATAACGCCACAGCTGTCAGGATGTTCACTGGAAGAGAGGTGGAGAAAGAGAGGGAGGGAGGGAGGGAGGGAAGGAGAGAGGGGGAGAAAGAGAGGGAGGGAGGGAGGGAGTGAGAGGGAGAGAGGGGAAGGGAGGGAGAGAGAGGGGGGAGAGGGGAGGAGAGAGGGAGAGAGAGGTAGAGGGAGAGAGGGAGTGAGGGGGAGAGAGAGAGAGAGAGAGACAGAGGGAGAGACGGAGGGGGGAGAGAGAGAGAAGAATGTTAGATAATATTATCTGGTATTTATGATATGATATACATGCCTAAAGGAATACTTCACCCATACGGAACCAGCGTTCTATCATTATAAAATCACTATTATAATATAATGAATGAGGTTTTTCTTCCCTCAGTCTTCCCTTAGTCTTCCCTTGGCCCAGCTGTCCTGTTAATCCTAACCCTACATTTGTACTAGTGTGATGTCACAAGAAGGAAACTGTAGGGTTAGACAGTGAGACCATAAAACACTCTTTCTGCCTTTTCTCAGGCTAAGATGATCCGATTTTTTTTTTTTTTTTTTGCACATTTATACTAAATAGGATCTCTGAGTTCAATACACCTTCATATTCCAACCGGTGAAGTAGGCCTTTAAGATAAGGCGAGAAACTGCAGAAGAATAGAATTCATTTTTAACATAACAATATCATCATGAAACTTTGCCAGTTGATTACTGGCATGAAATCAATAATGTTTTGTATTTATTTATTTTTTTTAACCTTTATTTATACAGGTAAATCCCATTGAGACCGAAGACTCTTTTTCAAGGGAGACCTGTTTTCCTTTCCCACGTTACCATTCACACACACATTCATACACCGATAGCAGGCAAACTATCGACATTCACACGAGGCAAGGTGGGTGAAGTGTCTTGCCCAAGGACACAACAACTGTGACACAGGTGGCAGAGCGGGGATCGAACCTCCAACCCTTTGATCATCAGCCGACCCGCTCTACTGTACTACTGTATTATAATGTCATCCTAACTGTTTGATTAAATAAGCACATTTGACAATAACTGATTATGAGTATCTATTCAAAAAAACATAAGTTGAGATGTTGGAAAATGCTTGTTGAAATCGTCATGTCACTCAGTCTGGAACTGTTTGCTTGTCTTGACATTTTGACTGTTCTTCTCGACTTACATAATGAGAAAAAAAAAACTTTTATATAGTCTCCAGTGGCCCCTCTTCCGTAGCCTTCAGACATACAGCTGTTCTCTCTCTCTCTCTCTCTCTCTTTCTGTTTTTCTCCCGCCTCTCTCTCTCTCACTCCCTCTCTCTCCCTCTCCCTCTCTCTCTCCCCCCCTCTCACTGTCTCTCTCTCTCTCTCTTTCTCTCTCCCTGTCTCTCCATCTCTCTCTTTCTCTCTCTCCCCCCCTCTCTCTCTCTCTCTCTCTCTCTCTTTCTGTTTTTCTCCCGCCTCTCTCTCTCTCACTCCCTCTCTCTCCCTCCCTCTCTCCCCCCCTCTCTCTGTCTCTCTCTCTCTCTTTCTCTTTCCCTATCTCTCCATCTCTCTCTTTCTCTCTGTCCCCCCCTCTCTCTCTCTGTCGCCCTCCATCTCTCTCTCTCCCTCTTTATCTGAGTGCTCTGGCTTTTGAAGAACCTCTCCATCTCACTCGGATCAATACCAATTAATCACCAATCGATTGTTAGCATCAGCTTCTTAATGAGAACAATCAAAGTGACAGTTATGTCCACTTTCCTGAGTTATTGTGGTGATACACAGCTCTGGAAATAATCAAGAGACCACTCCAAATGTTCAGTGTCTCTCGTTTTACTATTTATAGGCATATGTTTGAGTAGAATGAACATTTTGATTTTATTCTATAAACTACTGACAACATTTCTACCAAATTCACAATAAAAATATTGTCATTAAAAGAGCATTTCCATGAAGTAATGTAGAGATGAAGATTTAAGAAAAATCCAGACTGGTCTCTTCATTTTTTCCAGAGCCGTATTATGACATAGAGAGAGATCCACAAGAAAGTCCGCTACAAGGATCGATAGATAATAAACGCTCATTCACAAGAACTATATTGAATACGAGAAGATTTGATTATTGTAAACCTGTGAAAAAAAGACGCCATTGCACGGTTACACACACACACACACACACACACACACACACACACACACACACACACACACACACACACACACACACACACACACACACACACACACACACACACACACACACACACACACACAGCTACCTCACCGGTCCATAACAGCACTGTAATGTACCCCTAACTCACTTGCCTATTGATTTTTTCTTGTGCAGTTCCCACTTTTTGTTATAAATAGACTTGGATGCAGCAGTTTAAGCCCTGCTCAGTTTACACACACACACACACACACACACACACACACACACACACACGCACACACACACACACACACACACACACACACACACACACACACACACACACACACACACACACACACACACACACACACACGCACACACACCACACACACAAACACACACACATACACACATACAGACTGTGGTTCAGGGCTCAAGAATCTAATAAAACCATGTGATAGGCTACATGACTTCATATTCTGACCGTAAATGTTTTTTTAACTCTTCAATGTCCACTGTGGAATTTCATAGATTCCTTTACAGCACTAGAGAACATGGTATTAAAGGTGGAGTCAGTGATTCTGGAGAACGCTTGTTGTCAAAATCAGTTAAGTTCTTAGGGGCGCCCTTAGCTCAGTTGGTAGGGCGTCCCCCCCCCCGGGCCGGGCCCAGCAGCAGACCCGGGTTCGATTCCCACCCACGGTCGTTCTCTGCATGTCACTCTCCTCTCAACCCCATTTCACCTCTGTCTCTACACTATCAATAAAGCATAAAAATGCCCAAAACATATCTAAAAAAAAAAAATCAGTTAACATAATCATGTGAGTGTGTGTCTGTGTGTGTGTGTGTGTGTGTGTGTGTGTGTGTGTGTGTGTGTGTGTGTGTGTGTGTGTGTGTGTGTGTGTGTGTGTTACCTGGTACCCCCACACAGAGCAGGATACTGTAGTAGATAACAGGGAAGAATCCCAGCACACACTGAGACATCTGGAGCTCCTCCGGCTTCAGGCCCTGTGCCGCCCGACCAGACGCAGTCATGTTGGGCCACTCGATCATGACCGCACCCGGCACCCTGGAGCACAAAGGACACAGGGAAAGGTTTACATGACTATGGACACACACACACACACACACACACACACACACACAGACACACACACAGACACACACACACCTCACCCGGCACCCCTGGAACACAAGGCACACACAGGGAAATGTTACCATGACTCGGAACTGGTGTTTTTTTTTTTTTAAATAAGACAAAGACACATTGGCCGACTCACAATACACTAACATTCATACGAGACTGTCCACCGCGACCCAATACGTCCACCGCGACCCAATACATCCACCCCGACCCAATACGTCCACCCCGACCCAATACGTCCACCCCGACCCAATAAGTCCACCGCCCCACACGTCCACCCCGACCCAATACGTCCACCCCCGACCCAATACGTCCACCCCCGACCCCATACGTCCACCCCGACCCAATACGTCCACCCCGACCCAATACGTCCACCCCGACCCAATACGTCCACCCCGACCCAATACGTCCACCCCGACCCAATACGTCCACCCCGACCCTATACGTCCACCCCCGACCCAATCGTCCACCCCGACCCTATACTTCCACCCCGACCCAATACCCGACCCACGTCCACCCCGACCCCATACGTCCACCCCACCCAATACGTCCACCCCGACCCAATACGTCCACCCCGACCCAATACGTCCACCCCGACCCCATACGTCCACCCCGACCCAATACGTCCACCCCGACCCAATACGTCCACCCCGACCCCATACGTCCACCCCGACCCAATACGTCCACCCCGACCCTATACGTCGACCCCGACCCCATACGTCCACCCCGACCCAATACGTCCACCCCGACCCAATACGTCCACCCTGACCCAATACGTCCACCCCAACCCCATACGTCCACCCAGACCCAATACGTCCACCCCGACCCAATACGTCCACCGCGCCCCAATACGTCCACCCTGACCCAATACGTCCACCCCGACCCAATACGTCCACCGCGCCCCAATACGTCCACCCTGACCCAATACGTCCACCCCAACCCAATACGTCCACCCCAACCCAATACGTCCACCCCGACCCAATACGTCCACCCCGACCCAATACGTCCACCCCGACCCAATACGTCCACCCCGACCCAATACGTCCACCCCCGACCCAATACGTCCACCCTGACCCCATACGTCCACCCTGACCCAATACGTCGACCCCGACCCCATACGTCCACCCCGACCCCATACGTCCACCCCGACCCGATACGTCCACCCCGACCCGATACGTCCACCCCGACCCGATACGTCCACCCCGCCCCGATACGTCCACCCCGACCCGATACGTCCACCCCAGACCCGATACGTCCACCCCGACCCGATACGTCCACCCCCGACCCGATACGTCCACCCCCGACCCGATACGTCCACCCCCGACCCAATACGTCCACCGCGCCCCGATACGTCCACCCCGACCCGATACGTCCACCCCGACCCAATACGTCCACCCCGACCCGATACGTCCACCCCGACCCGATACGTCCACCCCGACCCAATACGTCCACCGCGCCCAAAGTACATTTAAAAAAACTATTGTTGAATGATTCTCGCTGGTCTAATGTGGAAGTGGAATATTTGCTGCAAATTT
>CM049411.1:3692500-3697500 GCA_026929865.2 Hyperoplus lanceolatus
CGATTCATCCTTTGACCCCAGCCAGGATAAGGAGCCCCAAATACGCATCTAAATGTGTTTTCTCCAGCTCCTTCCACTTTTCCCCAAAAACACACCTCCCTTCTAGATTAGTCATTTCCAGAATGATTTTCTGTATTGAATCTGGCATGACCAGCTCAAAAGCTGACTTGATGTCAGTCACACGAGTCAGTGCCATCCTAGTGGGCCCTGGCACTGTCTTTAAGGTGAAACTCGAAAAATTAGAATATGCAAAAGTTCATTTATTTCAGTAATTTGACTCAAAAGGTGAAACTAATATAGTATATAGACCCATTACATGAAAGGTGAGATATTTAAAGCCTTTATGTGTTATAATTTAGATTATTATGGTTTACACAGCTTATGAAAACCCCAAATTTAAAATCTCAGAACATTTGATTATTACATGAAATCAATAAAAAAAGGGATTTTTAATACAGAAATATCAGCCCTCTATAAAGTATAATCATGCATGTGTACTCAGTACTTGGTTTGGGTCCATTCTGCATGACTTTTTGCCTTAATTCCAATTAATTTTCAATGATATTCTAATTATATGAGTTACACCTGTATGTTTTCTGCAGACGCATATTTGGGGATGAATTTCACAATTTGTTGACATGAATGTCTTGCTTGGAGGAATAGGAATAGCAATTCCCTCATCTGGTTCAAATTCAGAATCATTAGAATCAGAATTTAGCTCAAGATACATCCTCCTCTATTTCACTGTCATGATCAATGATGACTTCCAGAGCCTCCTGGACTGTCATCCTTTTGTTTCTGCTACTCATTTTGTAAAGGTCTGCCTGACAGAGTGTAATGTTGGTAGGACTCCCATGCAGAGAATATTTCATATGTTTTGCCCCTCCCCTGTTGAGTGTCCACTGAATGTGGGTGGAGTTTTCCAAAGGGAACATAAATGGTTCCTGTCAAAAGTCATAACACTTGCAACTGTGTGTGTGTGTGTGTGGGTGTGTGTGTGTGTTTGTGTGTGTGCGGGTGTGTGTGTGTGCGTGTGTGGGCGTGCGTATGTGTGTGCTTGTGTGAGATTTGGGTGAAATATGTCTCACAGGTGTAAAGAAAGAAATAGTCTTACATTTCTGACACCCTTTTACCACCAGTTTTACTGCCGGGTCAAATTGACCCGAACAGTATCTATGTGATATAAACATGCAGGGGGTGGTTGCAAATATGTGAGATGAAATATTTTCATATTATATGTTGATTACCCTAATTAAGGCAAGCAGAAGAAGTTTCATACTGAAAAAATTATTTTAACTATTTTTCCTAGATCTTCAAACTTTGAAACGGGTCAATTTGACCCGGAACATAACAGGAGGGTTAATAGACTGTGACAAGAATGCCATTATGAAACTGAGAAATATGCTTAAGGCTTGGGTGATTTAATTCATGGTAAGATAGTAATCTCGGGAGGATGGATCGAAAAAGCAATCATACAGATCAATGGTGCACTTTAGTGTGTGTGTGTGTGTGTGTGTGTGTGTGTGTGTGTGTGTGTGTGTAGTTAAGGGGATGAGCTCAGGACAAAGACGGCCTAAAGACATTCATGAAACAGACAGAATTTGTCTGAATTTGTGCATCTTCCGTCCGATCTATCCGTTTTGAAATCAAATCAAATACATCCGAAAAGTGACAATTTTTTTAAAACATTTTTTTATTTTTATGATCAACTTTTATTCTATATTATATATTACACATAGAGGCTCTGTCTACAGAAGAAGCTGACTGCGGGTTAGAATCCAGCCCGGGTCGTTCTCTGCATGTCATTCCCCTCTCTGACCCATTTCACCTCTGTCTCTCCAAACTGTCTAATAAAGCACAAAAATGCAAAAAAAAAAGAAATATCTTTAATGAAAAAAAATCTAACATTTATTTATGTTTTAAACACAATTAATGCCCATGATATCAAGTATGAGGATAATGGCCTTTATGATGATTTTGAAAATTACATTTTGAAGTGGTCATGGAACAGAAATGGATAAGACTGCTGCCCGAACACTGTTAGATAGTAAATTGTGAATGATAGAGATCTTAAAAGGGTCACTATACAGTTTCAGAGGAGGGGGGGTTTGTTTACATTCACAGAGCCTGCAGTTAGTTTACTAACCATATGTTCTCTACATGTCATTCTTAGTATTGAATAATTCTATCATCATAAATCAAGATTATTTTGAGTAACCTGGAACCAAACGTTAAGACTAGAATATGTTTGTAAACCAAACTGTGGGCCCTGCTGCTGTAAACAACAACAACAACAACAACAACAACAACAGTGAAACAGTAGCTTTTCAGGAAGCTTTCTAACTTCAAACAGTGTTCCAGGGATCACATTTTCCCTGGGAGGAAAGTTTGTTTATTCGGTTTTGAGAATATACCATAGGAAATGTTCACTTCTTCTCTGACACACCCAAAGTTACGCAGTGCACCTTTAAATGGGACCAGAGAGGATGGTGCCTTGTGGTTGTCTCATGTTAGAGTTGGCAGACAGACAGTCACTGGAGTCGACCAGTTTAACCACATTTTCTAAACTTGGCTCGTTGAGTGACGTCACCCGTCAAAGGCATCTGAAGGTTTCTGAGTGCTCTGTGTTCTATCTATCTATCTATCTATCTATCTATCTATCTATCTATCTATCTATCTATCTATCTATCTATCTATCTATCTATCTATCTATCTATCTATCTATCTATCCATCTACTATCTATCTATCTATCTATCCATCTACTATCTATCTATCTATCTATCTATCTATCTGTCTGTTTGTCTGTCTATCTGACTGTCTGTCTGACTCTCTGTCTGTCTGTCTGTCTGTCTACCTGAAGGTTTCCGAGTGGTCTGTGTTACTTGGTAAAATGTGTGAAACCTCCGGTCAACGAAGCCCAGTCTGACTGTGGATTTCGAAGCAGCAATAAATAAAAAGATAGGCTACGATTTTAAATCTAGACGGATGACAAGTCAGTTGAGTGTCAGGAAAATATGAAATTTTGAAAGTCAACAGTTTCATAACAAATGGGTTACAGTCATCAGTCTATTGATTAGGCTGCTTCTTCATGCTATAGCATTTGCATCAAAATATGGTATTTTGTTAAACTAAATGTAGTTATATTTCCATGAACAAATAGGTGTGTTATAATACATGTGAAAATATTTTAAAATTAATGTACACATGGAAAAGAAAAACTGAAAAACTTGAGTGCACTTGTTAACCGATCGAGTTCATTCGAAATGATGACTATACTCGAGGAATCTGATATAGTGCAAATCCCTGTCCGCTACTGTGACAGCCAAGCCCCAACCTCAGCGATGTTTACCAGCATCCAATAAGGAAGTGACCACAACTGTAGTAACCAGGAAGTGCCACTAGCTGGTTGGTACCAAGACTGAGCCATTTTTCTTTGACTCACTTGTTAGACAGGCTTTTTTCAAAGTCTTATTAAACCTATTTACAGCCTGGTCCACAAAACCATTTTAGTGTGTGTGTTTAGGTCATATCTCCAGAGGGGGGTGAATTTTTTGGGACCACGCTAGTTTTTATTTTATCGGAGGTTAAAATGTATTGGCGCGATCTCTTGAGTGACAGCTCTCCGCCCGTTGTCCCTCACCTTGCCTCGGAGATATACGTCAGCTATCTCCCTCCCCCTCACAAAATGGCGATGCACACAAACCAGGATTACTGGATGCCGTGTGAATAACTGAGGTCAGCCCGGATGCTACATCCATATTATTTACTATCTATGGTAACAGCACAAGCAGTCTTGTATCAAAAGCCAAGCAGCAGCATGGACACGTCCCAAAAAGGCACTTTGAATGTGTTAATAATGTGTTACATGAAGGAAGTCAGACAGCTTTGGTGTTGTAGTGTGACAAATGAACTTGGCTGGATGTCGACATTACAGTAACACTCAACGCTTGAGGTCTGGACAGAATATCACTTCACACATGTCCTCACTTTGAATTCATCTTAAAAGCTGATGTCATTAGTCCCAGTTTAATCTTGTTTGTTTTTTAAGATAATTTTTTGTCATTTTCAAGCTTTATTAGACAGTACAGAGCTGAGATGGGGAGACAGAGAGAGAGAGAGAGAGAGAGAGAGAGAGAGAGAGAGAGAGAGAGAGAGGGGGGGGATGACCTGCAGTAAAAGTCCACGGGTCGGATTTGAAGCCGCGACCACTGCAACGAAGGCCAGAGCCAATACGGTACGCGCTCTATCCACTACACCACCGGAGCGCCCCCAGTTTCAGCTTTGATAAGGATTCATTATCACACAACATGTTGCAAGCATTTTGGCTCAAACATTTTGAATCCAGACCATCAATAAAACGACCCTTCACAAGGTCTCAAGTTAACACCAAGAAGTGATTACACAGTTTTTTTTGTTTTACTCAAATTGAATTAAAGGTGCTCTGAGGAACTTTTAAATATTTCTGAAACAGCCTCTTTTTTCCTCTGATGATCATAAATGACATGTAACAGCAAAACGAGACCATCAGTGCAAAGAATGCTATTTTTCTAAATTTTAGGAACGTTAAAAATATAGAGTGTAATAAGATAAACATAAACAATATTAACATATCAACATAGCCTATGCAGTCAACTGGATGTACATGTCTGTCAGTCTATCTATCTGTATATCTATCTATCTATCTATCTATCTATCTATCTATCTATCTATCTATCTATCTATCTATCTATCTATCTATCTATCTATCTATCTATCTATCTATCTATCTATCTATCCAACACTGTCTGTCTGTCTGTCTGTCTGTCTGTCTGTCTGTCTGTCTATCTGAAGGATGTGCAGGCTGAGTATTGAATAGGTTCGTGTGACATCTGGATTTTTCAAATGGTCGACCAACTGATATGACAGTATGTTTGCGGGGGGGTTTACAGATATCCCTAAAACCTTTCATATACATATTAGCATTAAAGGTGCAGTGTGTAATATGACATCATCAGGAAAG
>CM049411.1:3712500-3715000 GCA_026929865.2 Hyperoplus lanceolatus
ACTAGCGATAATATCAAACATGTTTGATAATGTCGGAACGTCAAGACGGGGAGAAGACTGGCTGAAATCGGGTCAGAAGACCACCGTACACCAAACGACTGAGATCACGGGCGCGCGCCACAACTCCAGCACGACTTCCGTGATTTCAGTCCGACATTAGAAGATTGTCTGTGACTGTCACATCGCGTGAAAAGTTGTGTAGTGTAAGCCCAGCATAAGTTGTGTACTCACTGAAGTTCTAGAGCCATTCAAGTCTCACCAAGGAGGCATCATTTAGATAGAAGGGTGCTTTGAGTTTACAACTAAAGCCTTAGCCTAACTTAAACACCAAACTTACCAAAAAATGCAACTTACCTTTTGGGGACCAACTTTTTGTCCCCAAAAAGAAGGTATAATGTGACTGTGTAAAATTTAAACAATGGTCCCCACAACGTGATGAGTACAAGGACACACACACACACACACGCACAAGACGGACACACACTCACTCACTCACTCACACACACACACACACACACACACACACACACACACACACACACACACACACACACACACACACACTCTCTCTCTCTCTCTCCCAGTGACTATTGACACCTGGCCGCTTTTCCTAATTCCATGTATTTATTCTAAACAGCGGTTGAAACTAACACAATTACACGGACGGAAATGATCGCCAGCAGTTTTTTACGAGCGACAAAACATCTCCTTAATAGATCTAAACCCTCAGAGAGAGCTTTTCTCACGGCCGCAAATTACTGACGCTAAGAGAAGCGCCAAAACAAACTAGCAGAATAACAGACGACCTAATTCACCCATCAATCCAGAATGTCTTGATGATCTTGATGCGTCAGAGAGTTCAGTTTGCCCTATCTAACCCCTACAGCTGTATATCATTTAATGTGTGTTTGTTTGTGATACAGTTGTGTTGTGCCTGTGTGTGTGTGTGTGTGTGTGAGAGTGTGTGTGTGTGAGAGTGTGTTTGTGTGTGAGAGTGTGTTTGTGTTTGTGTGTGTGTGTGTGTGTGTGTGTTTGTGTGAGAGTGTGTTTGTGTGTGAGAGTGTGTTTGTGTTTGTGTGTGTGTGTGAGAGAGTGTGTTTGTGTGTGAGAGTGTGTTTGTGTTTGTGTGTGTGTGTGTGTGTGAGAGAGTGTGTGTGTGTGTGTGTGTGTGTGCGTCTTTGACTTTTACAGTGCAGCAGGGGTCACTCAAGCACATAATAAACCTCAGCGGGCAAACGGCAAGCGGACACACACACACACACACACACACACACACACACACACACACAGGCAATCGATCAAGCTGGTTAGAATGGAGGCAGATGACGAACATAAATATACATAAACATAAATAAATATTATATGTTTATGATTCTGATGCAGAAGTTTATATTCATAGTCAACAGTAATTCAACCTTCCTTTATTATGGACAGGAAGCACTTAAACTACAGACGGTCAGTGAGGTTAATACACATGTATACAGCAAAGTACATTTATTAGCAAGTTTGTTTTTAGAGCAATTATTTGTATACTTTCAAAAGTGCTATCCATGCCCTTTAGTACAAGAAAAATAAGGCAAGGCAAGGCAGGTTTATTTCTATAGCACAATTCAGACACAAGGCCATTCAAAGTGCTTTACAGGGGACAGATTAAAATACATAATACACATTAGATAGATAGATAGATAGATAGATAGATAGATAGATAGATAGATAGATAGATAGATAGATAGATAGATAGATAGATAGATAGATAGATAGATAGAATACACATTAGAAAAGCGAATGAATAAAAATAAAACATTTAAAAGCGAATGAATAGAAATAGAACATATATGTAAAATTAAAATTGCACGTTAGTACGAGAACAATACTGCTTATTTAAGGCAAGGCAAAGTTTATTTCCATGGCACAATTCAGACACAAGGCCATTCAAAGAAGTGCTTTACAGGGGCCATGAAATACATCAAGATTAAAATACATCAAGTATAGAATAGAGTAGACATTAGAAAAATATGAATAAAAAAAAAAACATTGGAATAATATAAAAATTGCAGGTTAAAAGGGAAGCAGAAAAAAGGGTTAGGGGGTTTTAAGAGTGTTTGCTGTGTCTGAAATCGCACACTTCTACACTTACTTTTTTGAGTGCACTTTGCGCAAAACCGGAGAGTGTGCCAAAATGCAGTGCACTGTAAATTCCTCGGTCGTGCACTCAAAACGGTCTAAAACTTGAGTGTGGAGCGATGGACACTTTCCACACTCAACGTCCGCCATCTTGCCTACGTAGCGGAGAGGGGCGGGACATTCTAATCAAAATAGACGAGCTTGAAGCAACCGTGGAGACGGACGCGCTCTACAAAAGTTAAATTACACATTGTTTTTGATTTTCGGCAACTGACGTGCCTGTTTTGGCTCTCGGTAACACAAGCAGAAAAAAATACCACCGAAGAAGAACTGTCAAAATGCAAAGTCATTTCCGGTAGGTGCGCGACGGCAGTTT
>CM049411.1:3720000-3747500 GCA_026929865.2 Hyperoplus lanceolatus
TAGGGCTTTTAGTATGAGTAGGAAGTTAGTAGGGCTTTTAGTATGAGTAGGAAGTTAGTAGGGCTTTTAGTATGAGTAGGACACTAGTAGGGCTTTTAGTATGAGTAGGACATTAGTAGGGCTTTTAGTATGAGTAGGATGTTAGTAAGGCTTTTCGAACACAACCTTTAGACAAGCATGAAAAATGTGTGATGGACAGACGTGGTCCAATAATGAGACAGACGATCACAGGACACAGTCTGACTGTTTGGTAAGGTGCAGCTGTTCTGACCTCTAGTGGAGATGACATGTACGTACAGCTAGGAATATACTAGACCATGTACAGTAGCCTATCTCTCTCTCTCTGAGCGTGCACACACACACACGCACGCACGCACGCACGCACGCACGCACGCACACACACACACACACACACACACACACACACACACACACACACACACACACACACACACTCAATTCTACAGAGTCAGACTGGGATAAATGAACTCATTGACACTTGATAAACAGGTCAAACACACTGATTTTACACCACCTAACATTAAATACAGATGTCACCCATAGCACCGTAAGTAACCACTGGATTTTTCCTAGAAATTAACTTTAACTTGAGTGTTTTTGTATTTCATTTCAACACATAGCGAGAGTTAGTTGAATTATTAAAAAGTTATTGATCTTGCAACGTTATAATTGAAGCGTGCTGTGGCCTGAAGCTATGTATAAATTGCCCGTGCCGCTGTGTCACGCACACGGTCCGAACTGGGTGAACACACACACACACACACACACACACACACACACACACTGAAATACACACACACAGACACACTGACACACACATTAACACACATACTGAAGCTACATGAGGATTCCTAACACGTCTGTTGTTGTCGGGCAAATTTGACAACTTTACAATGTTCTCTGGGGTCGATCTGCATATAACACTGTGCCTGTGCCTGTTAGCATCTGTCTGATTAGCTGCACTTGCAGGCCTATGCTTAGCTCACAGTCGGTAGCTCAAACTCTTTGTACTTTAGTGATATTTTAACTTTTTTTTTAATGTTTTATTATTATTGTTTTAATTGTTTTATTTTACATGAGACAATCTTAAAGCTGCAGTGTGTAGAATTGTGGGTTTTATTTCCTAGCAGATTGTGTAGAAAGTAATTATAATATCCATAAGTACATTTCATTTAGTGCATAATAGCTGATTTTTTTTTTAATTATTATTTTTTCCCTTAGAAAGGGTCTCATATATGTCCATATTTCTGCATATTTTGGACCAAGGCCTAGTGCCGCCATCTTGAAAGTGTCATAGTTGGAATGTCATCAGGTGCATTGTTTAGTGTGTAATATGACATCATCAAGAAAGTTCTACAAAGTTCTAGAATGCCCCAACCCCAACCCTTTCGAATAATAACAGAAGCTACAGTGGCCTTCAAGGACAAGAACAATTCTACATTTTAAACAATGCACCTGATGACATTCCAACTATGACACTTTCAAGATGGCGGCACTAGGCCTTGGTCCAAAATATGCAGAAATATGGACATATACGAGACCCTTTCTAAGGGAAAAAATAATAATTAAAAAAATGTTTTTCAGCTATTATGCACTAAATCAAATACTTATGGATATTATAATTACTTTCTACAAAATCTGCCAGGAAATAAAACCCAACATTCTACACACTGCAGGTTTGAAGTAAAAAGCAACACGTAAGGGTGTATGGAAGGGACAAAATAGCAACATGCTGTAAAGTTGATTTGAAATTGATGTGTTGACATTGACAGTCCTTAAAAAATGTATCCCCATAACTTGAAATATGATACATTTAACAGTATAAGGATATACTGATGTCTTTTTTTATTATTATTATTTCCCTAGTGTCGCCAAAACTCTGCCATAAAAAAACGTTCATTCACGTATCAGAATCGGATCTGAATGGATAAAACATTAGATTGAGTCGGCCGATGATCAAAGGGTTGGAGGTTCGATCCCCGCCCTGCCACCTGTGTCATAGTTGTTGTGTCCTTGGGCAAGACACTTCACCCACCTTGCCTCGTGTGAATGTCGATAGTTAGCCTGCTGCTATCTGTGTATGAATGTGTGTGTGAATGGTAACGTGGAAAAGGAAAACAGGTCTCCCCTTGCAAAAGAGTCTTCGGTCTCAATGGGATTTACCTGTATAAATAAAGGCTAAAAAAAAAAAAAAAAAAATCTCGAGGCATCTCTAATATAAATCGAAATTAAAAGTGTACCTCAACTTAATTCTTGACATTTTGACTGCTTTCTTGAAGTGCATAATGTAGATAAAAACGTCCCCTTCTCATGTATTTTGTCCCTAGTCCTCTTCCATACACCCACAGACAGTTAGATCAGATGAAATTGTTTTACTTTGAAAATCCCGGACCAACTGCTGTGTGAGAGAGAATCAATGTAACGCAGTGGTGTTAATACCCAGGGATAGGAAAGGCCGGATTCCACCCACAAATCGATCAATGAGGCTGTGTGTGTGTGTGTGTGTGTGTGTGTGTGTGTGTGTGTGTGTGTGTGTGAGCGAGAGAGAGAAAGTGTGTGTGTGTGTGTGTGTGTGTGAGAGAGAGAGAGAGAGAGAGAGAGAGAGAGAGAGAGTGTGTATTGGGCCGGATGTTGCGAAGGAGAACCCCTGTCCCACATTCAGACACAGACACAGACACAGACACACACACACACACACACACACACACACACACACACACACACACACACACACACACACACACACACACCACACCCCCCCCCCCCCACACACACACACACGCACACACACCGTCTCCTCTTCACTGCAGTTCCCAGAATCCCACTTCCATCCATAGCCTGTATACACACACCACTAGCTGTAGTTTGCCGTCTGTCTATTCGAGTCCATTTCACAGTATATGATCCACACACACACACACACACACACACACACACACAAGACACACACAGAGGAACAGACTCACTTCAAAATGGAGAAATTATTTGTTGGGATTTTTCTATTTTTGGCTATATGTCTGCAGTCGGGACAAGCTGCTGCAGGTGAGATGGATTTCTGTGATGTGTTAATGATCATTTATTATTAGTACAATAATGTGTAGTTGTTGATGTAGTTAGAAAAGAGGAGAGGCATGCATTGTTTGAATTTGATGCAACACACACACACACACACACACACACACACACACACACACACACAATGTTTAGTCTTTAATTTTTTGGCTTGATTATTTTTCGGTGTGTCTTAGTGTTTTATGTGACTTTCAAACTCATAATTGTAATGTTAGAATTGGGGCACATGCACTGTTAACATGTTGCACTACCTTGTCATTTGCAAGTCCCTGGCTTTTTTTTTTTTTTTTTTTTTAACCTTTATTTATAAAGGTAAATCCCATTGAGTCCGAAGACTCTTTTGCAAGGGAGACCTGTTCCCATTCCCACGTTACCATTCACACACACATTCACACACACACCCATACACCGATAGCAGGCTAACTATCGACATTCACACGAGGCAAGGTGGGTGAAGTGTCTTGCCCAAGGACACAACAACCATGACACTAGTGGCAGGGCGGGGATCGAACCTCCAACCCTTTGATCATCGGCCAACCCGCTCTACCACTTGAGCCACAGTCGGCTTCCTCCTTTGTGAAAAACGATAAGTTAATTTGATGTGTAAAATCTTCTCAGCACTATTTACTAGGCCAAAGTAATGACTAATTTAACGCCTTTATCTTCCAAAATATTTAACCTTTACATATATATATATATAACAAAACATATATCGGGGGCGCCCTTAGCTCAGTTGGTAGGGCGTCCCCCCCCTCGGCCAGCAGCGGACCCGGGTTCGATTCCAGCCCACGGTCGTTCTCTGCATGTCACTCCCCTCTCTGCCCCATTTCAACTCTGTCTCTACACTGTCAATAAAGCATAAAAAAAAATATCTTAAAAAAAAAATATATATATCATACTTAAAATACTTGGTGCATGGTAACGTCCATACATCCGATCTTTTAATATTTTAATATCCGCCCTAGTGACTCACTCAAAGAAGTTCTCTGACTTTACCTGCACTGTTGCAGTGGCACATTTGTTCACATGGAGTAGGAGGCCTTTGTATATATTTGTGCAGCCAGAAGTCACCCCAAAATCTGTGCATTCCACTGTGTCGCTGCACCAAACACTGTGCCTTCTAGGTAAATGGTAAAAGGTAAATGGACTTGACTTACATAGCACTTTTTAGCCAATTTTCTCAGCCCCAAAGCCCTTTACATTTCTTACCACATTCACCCATTCATACACACACTCACACACCGATGGCAGTAGGTAATCTAGTCTATATAGTCCGGGCTGTGATTTATAGGAACATCTGACCGACCCGTTTGAGTTTGTGTCGAGTTCCGTTTTTCTCAAAGGGAAAAGGAAGTGTCGAACATTATTGCATGAATCACAGCAAGAGGAGTGTGTGTGTGTGTGTGTGTGTGTGTGTGTTTGTGTGTGTGGATCTGCATTCCTTTCAGTGTGTGTGTGTATATGTGTGTGTGTGCGCGTGCCTGCCTGCATGTCTATGTGTGTGTGTTTGGATTGTGTGTGTGTGTGTGTGTGTGTGTGTGTGTGTGTGTGTGTGTGTGTGTGTGTGTGTGTGTGTGTATGTGTGTCTTTGTGTGTGTGTGAGTTTGTGTGTGTGTGGTGGTGCATGTGTGTATTATTGTGTGTGTCTGTGTGTGTGTGGGTTCATGTACGTTTGTGTGTATGTGTGTGACTCTCTCTCTATCTCCCTCTCTGTGTGTATCTATGTGTGTCTGCATACGTACTATGTGCATGTGTGTGTCTCTACATGTGCATGTGTGTGTGTCTCAGTGTGTGTGTGCTCTGACCGCTTTAATTAAACGTGACCCCCCCCCCCTGCCCCCCCCCCATCAGCAGACAGCAGTGTGACCGATCGATGGGATAGATCGCTGTGATACTGACCCACAATCTGACCCAATAAATGAATGGGCAGCTAACAAACATTCCTCTAACAGGCCTCTCTGCATCTAACCTTCATCCTACTCTCATATTAAACAGAAATGGATGATTTTTGAACGAGCAGAATTAATTAATTAATTATTTAATGGTATTCAATATTTATTTTGGTCATTTTGATGCCAACAGAAAAATAAATAATTCAAACTAGGTCCTCTGTGTATTTACTCACATATTTTAACATACATGGATATTACTCTGACCATGGTGAAGAATAAATAAGTGGCAGATGCAACCATGCAGCATAGCAAACATGTTTACTTGTTTCTTTTATTTTCAATTCAGCTAAAACAAAAATTAAAGTAAGCAGTAGGAAATTCAGAAATCATAATGTTAAATGTAATCACTAACCTTAGTGCAGTGTCTGGATGTTATGATCCAAAAGTTTCCCTCAATTGAGTAGGATGAGGGTTAAGTTATGTTGGGCATCTACCTCTACATCTCCCTTATAGCTGATTGCCTTATAACTCTAAAAATATGTTTTAATTAAATTGTTTTTAATTTTGTATCTGTATTTCAGATATCTAGGAAAACCTGGAGTGTCTTGAAATGTGCCCTGAAATATGTGAAATAAAATGTATTACTAGCTATCCGCCTGCTTCTATGCTTTTTATGAAAAGCTTTTTCTAATGTAATTTTAATTTATGCATTGTTTCTTTGTATGTATGCCATCTAGGTCTAGGTCTCAAAATAAGCCCTGAAATATATCAAATTAAATGTATTATTAACTATCCCCCCTTTAGGTGATGGGACCCCTGTTGGCGCAGTATTAGGCAGTGGTGAAGACACCATCAATCACTCCCTGACACCAGTCCAGCATATAGATGATATGAGAAACAGTTTTACTCAATGCTTGGTAGTAACTGTACATCTTAATCTAACTTACCCGATTTCCTTTAATTTAATTGCATTGAATTGTTTATTTGTATGTATGCCATCTAGGACAACCTTGAGTGTCTTGAAATGTGCCCTAAAATATGTAAAATAAAATGTTTAATAAAAAATAAAAAAATGTCTACCTCCCTCTATGCTTAAAGGTGACGGGACCCCTGTTGGAGCGGTCTTAGGCAGCGGTGAAGACACCATCAGTCACTCGCTAACCCTGGTCCAGCGGCTGGATGCCTTGCTGCTCCAGGGGAACAGCAGCGATGTTTCCCTGAGGGTCGAGACCCCGAATGCGGACGAGGTGAAAGTGATTCAGGCCCATTCTCTGGTTCTCTCTCTGCAAAGCCCCGTGTTTGAAGAGGTACTGACGGGGAGAAACAGCAGCACGCTGGTCCTAAAGGAAAGCTCAGACTGTGCTGCTGTGTTTGACAAGTTTATCAGGTGAGGATGTCAATTAAATTTTACACACACACACAAACACACACACACACACACAAACACATGCATGCACTCACTCACACTCACACACACACACACACACACACACACACACACACACACACACACACACACACACGCATGCATGCACTCACACACACACACACACACACACAATCACACACAAACACGCACAGACACACACACACACACACACATGCATGCACTCACACACACACAAACAAACACACACACACACTCACACAGACACACACACACACACACACACACACACACACACACACACGCATGCATTCACTCACACACACACACACACACACACACACACACACACACACACACACACACACACACACACACACACACACACATAACTAGAAAAGAGAAATGCTATCCCAAACACTTTGAGGGCATACTTGGAGTACATATATTGAAAAAAAATAGTTTTAAAGAATGAAATACATTTGTCTAGAATACATGCGGTGCAACACGGCGGCCTCAGCGCCCCACTCCTGTGTGGATATAAAAGGCTCACTCTAAGGTCATGACAAAAACTTAAATGAGTATACACTAATTAAAACATGCTTATGAATACTAGATTACATTTCTAGCAAGTACTTTCTGAAAAACAGCAATTCCCTGCAACCTTTAAAAAAATAAATAAATAAATGATGTCGCTCGACCAATAAATTTAATTTATACTGAATGTTTGGGCCTAAGGTAGTCAGCCCCCTCCCCTTTATACTACTTCAATGCCTCTGAATATGAAGGAAATGCCTTTTCTAATCCTTGAGAATCAAATCAGACTCTCTTGTCCTTTAATTGAGTTATGCCGCCCTCTAGTGGGGTGAACTGTGTAACTACAACCCTCCATCAGACCAACCATCATTGGCCGCGTTTCCCAGAATCCCAAAGAGCCTCTTTGGGCAGAGTTCTTCTTTGGAGCGCACTTAAGAACGCTGTGAAAGAAGAATGCGTTTCCCAGATTCCTTCTTAGCGAAAGTAGTACTTTCACTAAGATGGAACTGAAAGACGGAGCTGACCCACTCTTTCAACCTTTCTTAGCGACCAAATCGTCAGTGATCATGCCGCGTCAGGGAAATTTATTTCCTCCACTTTTCGAAATAATAAAACAATGCTCAATCGGACCACTGGCGCAAGAAACATAGACTAATAGTAGAGAAAAAAAATGTTTTAATGAATCAGACGTTTACGTTTTCCACACACATGTGAGTTTATAGTACTACTACACATACAAAAAAATCATCAACAACCCTTCAACAACAGCATTTCACAGATATCAAAGAAACAGATTTAATTGAACTCAGCTGAACCTCATTCAGAGCGGCTCCACCTGCTAAAGGCGTTGCCAAAGTCCGCGCGTGTGAGAAACCATGGCTGCAATACAACACCTTCTCGCTGCGAACCAACAGCCTCGCCGTGCGCGAAGCCAGACGGTTTACATAAATGCATACGTGCGTCGGCACTTCTCCCCACTGGACGTGCTATCAGACCGGGCCGTCCAGGCAAAGTACCGCTGCCCTGCGGAGATCCAACGGCTGATCTCTCTGGTGTCTCCACACATCCAGAGCAACCCGCTGCAATTTTGCCTTCAGCCCGGTCCAACAACCCGCAGCCCCTACCTCTTCACCACCAGTCACCAAGCACTAAACCATAAACCCACAACCACCACACATCACCCATATCAACTCTCAGGCCTGAAGGCTGGAATAAATAAACAGAACCAGCAGATGTAGGCTACATGTAACGTCCTGCACACTATGATTATTGCTGCACTGTCCGGTACTTTACCTGAAAGTCTGGCACTGGAATGCTGTTGCTGTTGCACAATACGCACACGTCATTAACCTACGCTTAGATACATTACAAATTGCCTGGGACTTTTTGTTGCTAGGTTTGACACCCTCATTTCAATGCAAAATGATCCACACAATACATGGTTGAAAAGAAACCAAAATAGTTTATTGAAACCATATGGGGGAGGGGTTACTCCGCGCTGTCTTTACTGCGTCTGCATCACCTGCAACGAAGGGAGATTGATTAGTGAAACCTTCTCACTCTTCCTTTTTGTTTGGTTCTGGAACTCCTGCCACTTCTTCCTCACAGCACGCCTGTCACGCAGGCCACATGGGCTGGAGGGGGACATATTTTCGGCTATGGCCTGCCTAACACGGTTCTTCACCGTGATGTTCTTTTTGCCCCTTGTTCCCCCGAATAAAACTGCCCGGTGCTGCCAGACCTCGTCCACTAAGACGCCCAACTCCTCCGCGGTAAACGACGGTGCCCGCTTGTTTATTTTGCTGCCGCTTTCTTCCATTCTCACATCACATGTGTGTGCCTATATCCACGGGGTATATATGCGCTAATGGGCTTGATTACTACTTTGATACACTTGTTGCCACACACACCCGCACCCACACACATGTTAGCCTACATGCGTAGCCTAATTCCACCTGTGTGGGGAGACCACGGGGCGCTGTGTGTGACTTATGCGCTGATAAAGAGGTGGGTGATCGATTCGCCTGGCATCGATTTATTCAGTTTCAGCACGACCGCGGTGGACAGCTCCCACCAAAGTACTTCTTTCGATGCTTCTTTCGCTTCATCTTACGGCTCTCCAAAGAAGGGACTTAAGAAGCCATCTGGGAAACACCCGTATCTTAACGCTCCTTCTTTGGCGAACCCTTCTTTCTTTGGCGAACCCTTCTTTCGACCCTTCTTTGGCCCCAAAGAACGATCGCATCTGGGAAACGCGGCCAATACTGAGTTCAACAGGAAACTAATGGACCAATCAGTGAACTGCTGGCATGTTCAATAGCAATCTGTGTGTGTGTGTGTGTTTGTGTGTGTGTGTGTGTGTGTGTGTGTGTGTGTGTGTAGCAGGAAGACATGAAGGAGCCTGCACTGTCAGCGATCTATAACTGAATCTATTTCTATCTCACATGATAATGAGGTTGAAGGACAGTTCAGGTCTACTGCTGGACTGAGAGAATAGTCCTGTCAACATCATTGTTTAAGGAGGCGCCCTTAGCTCAGTTGGTGGGGCGCCCCCCCCCCCCCCCCCCCCATGGGCCTCGGCCAGCAGCGGACCCGGGTTCGATTCCAGCCCGCGGTCGTTCTCTGCATGTCACTCCCCTCTCTGCCCCATTTCAACTCTGTCTCTACACTATCAATAAAGCATAAAAATGCCAAAAAATATCTTAAATAAAACAAAACATAACTGTTTAAAGGTGGAGTCAGTCAGTGTGTTTACATGCAGACTCATAATCGGGTCAAATAAACGAATAAGACTTCAATAGGACTAAAATGCATGTAAACACCTTTATCCGATCCACTTCGCACAGAAGTCGGCACATTAACGGACAAGCAAAGTCGGATAAGAACACCTAGATAACGGACTGTGAGAATAGTCCTGTCAACATATCTGTTTAAAGGTGGAGTCAGTGATTCTGGAGAACGCTTGTTGACAAAATAACTTTTTGTCAAAATCAGTGAATATCTATTCCAACTGCTACCGGTCAGTACTGTGTGTGTGCTGAAAACTGGTATGTAAACGAAGGGGCCACCACAGCTAGACATATGGCTGTTTACAGAGCCTAGGCTGTGTATTAACACCAGCACACACAGTGCGGACAGGTAATTAATGTGGCATGTGCTAGCAAAGATATGTAGGACAGCATGCTTTAAAACTATAAAATCTCCCCTCTCTTCCCCCCGATTAGGTACCTGTATTGTGGGGAGATCTCATTGCGTCTGGACCAGGCCAAGCCGCTACATAAGCTAGCCGCTATCTATCTATCTATCTATCTATCTATCTATCTATCTATCTATCTATCTATCTATCTATCTATCTATCTATCTATCTATCTATCTATCTATCTGTCTATCTGTCTATCTGTCTATCTGTCTGTCTGTCTGTCTGTCTGTCTGTCTGTCTGTCTGTCTGTCTGTCTGTCTCTATCTATCTATCTATCTATCTATCTATCTATCTATCTATCTATCTATCTATCTATCTATCTATCTATCTATCTATCCATCCATCCATCTATCTAAGTATAAAATCTCCCCTCTCCTCCCCCCGATTAGGTACCTGTATTGTGGGGAGATCTCCTTGCGTTTGGACCAGGCCAAGCCGCTACATAAGCTAGCCGCTAAGTACCAGGTGATGGGTCTCCAGCAGGGCATCACCCAGTACATGACCCAGAATCTGGCTCGGGATTCAGCCTCGGGACACGTGGCGGGGTGGTACGAATACGCCGTGCTAACCGGGGATGCTACGCTACGGGACAGCTGTCTGCAGTTCATGGCCTGGAATCTATCATCGCTGCTACAGGTCTATCTATCTATCTATCTATCTATCTATCTATCTATCTATCTATCTATCTCTCTCTCTCTCTCTCTCTCTATCTATCTATCTATCTATCTATCTATCTATCTATCTATCTATCTATCTATCTATCTATCTATCTATCTATCTCTCTCTCTCTCTCTCTCTCTATCTATCTATCTATCTATCTATCTATCTATCTATCTATCTATCTATCTATCTATCTATCTATCTATCTATCTATCCACCCATCCATCCATCCATCCATCCATCCATCCATCCATCCATCCATCTATCTATCTCTGTGTAGTGTTATAATAAAGATTGTATACCATTCTATCCTATTCCAGAGTGGAGAGAGGGGAACCATCAGCAGCGATCTCCTCATGTCCTTGCTGCAGAGATCAGACCTGTCTGTCTGTCTGTCTGTCTGTCTGTCTGTCTGTCCATCTATCTATCTCTGTGTAGTGTTATAATAAAGATTGTATACCATTCTATCCTATTCCAGAGTGGAGAGTGGGGGACCATCAGCAGCGATCTCCTCATGTCTTTGCTGCAGAGATCAGACCTGTCTGTCTGTCTGTCTGTCTGTCTGTCTGTCTGTCTGTCTGTCTGTCCATCTATCTATCTCTGTGTAGTGTTATAATAAAGATTGTATACCATTCTATCCTATTCCAGAGTGGAGAGTGGGGGACCATCAGCAGCGATCTCCTCATGTCCTTGCTGCAGAGATCAGACCTGTCTGTCTGTCTGTCTGTCTGTCTGTCTGTCTGTCTGTCCATCTATCTATCTCTGTGTAGTGTTATAATGAAGATTGTATACCATTCTATCCTATTCCAGAGTGGAGAGTGGGGGACCATCAGCAGCGATCTCCTCATGTCCTTGCTGCAGAGATCAGACCTGATCTTACAGAGTGAGATGGAGCTGTTTGCAGCGCTGGAAGCCTGGATCATCCAGAACGACCCAGACGGACTCACCGCAGAAAACGCTCTGAGGGCCGTACGTTACGCCATGATGCCGCCACGAGAGCTATTCCGCTTACAGGTAAACCAAGCAGCAACAAGGAAAGGGACACAGACAGACAGACAGACAGACAGACAGACAGACAGACATATAGACGGACAGGTTTACTTAATGTCCCCTGAGTTAAGACTAAACAAGGAGACAGACAGACAGACAGACAGACAGACAGACAGACAGACAGACAGACAGACAGACAGACAGACAGACAGACAGACAGACAGACAGACAGACAGACAGACAGACAGACAGGTCTACTTACATTCCCCAGAGTAAGGACTAAAAAAGGGGAAGCAGCTTTCAGTTTTTATGCACCAAATCTCTGGAACAAACTCCCAGAAAACTTGCGGTCTGCTGCAACTCTCAGCTCCTTTAAATCAAATCTGAAGACTTTTCTCTTTCCCTTTTAACCTGTAATTTTTATATATCACATTGCCCCAGTTCTGAGGTCTTTACACTGGCTTCCTGTCACTCAAAGCATTGATTTCAAAATACTGATGTTGGTTTATAAAGCCCTGAATGGTCTGGGTCCAAAATACATTACTAAACCTGCTGATGCGTTATGAACCATCCAGAGCTCTCAGGTCGTCTGGGACAGGTTTACTTATGGCGCTTTTCCACCGCATGGTATCAGCTCGACTCGACTCTACTCGACTCGCATTTTTGGCTTTTCCACCGCAATTTCATGGTACCTGGTACCACGTAGCGGCTGCTTTTTTGGTATCGCCTCGCTCTAGGGTCCAAGCGAGCTGAGCCGATGCTAAAAGGTGACGTCGGCAGACGGCCGGCCACTGATTGGCCAGAGACTATTGTCTGGCCAATCAGTGGCCAGAGACTACCGGCTTCATTCTGTTGTTTATTCTCCCCAAGTCTCCGGGACTTTTGAGTGTATTTACGCCGCGTGCAGCCTTCTCTGGCTCTCTTTCATTTGATTTGCATCACAGATCCGAATTTATTTTCCATATATTCGCTAAGCTCACCCAGTGTTGGTTGTTGGGGAAGTTACTTACATACGAGAGGAGACATGTAGGGCAGCTAGCAGCTAGGCTAAATAGTAGCCAGCTGGGACAGACATGATAGCGAGCGATTACATTACAAGCCTCGGACTAAACTGATTACCTCAATAAAATATTCAGGCTGAGACACGGCTTGCATTTGAAAACACGTATCCTGAAACAAGCACTAAACAGTCAACTTTATCATGCCCGTGTTTACGTGCATAGGGATGTACGTGACGCATCCCTACAGCTGACTGTGTGGCAGAGTCACACATCGGAACAACAACCATCCCTTTTAATGGCCCGTAGCAATATTCTTCTACTTCTTTTAGCAAACAGATACAAGGGGGGTATTTCTTAAACATTTTTCATCCGTGTTTTTGGCGGTTGGTTCAGTTAATAGTGCAACAACTGCTTGTAATTTCTGCTTTGCTACTTTGCTCCGGAGTAGACTTTCAGCCCCTTACGACGACCCCGCCCACGTTCAGCAGGTACTATTTGCGGTGGAAAACGACCCGTGCTGCTACCAAACCAAGTTGAGTCGAGTCGAGTTGAGTCGAGTCGAGCTACATGTGCGGTGGAAAAGCGCCATTACATTCCCCAGAGTAAGGACTAAACAACGAGACAGACAGACAGACAGACAGACAGACAGACAGACAGACAGACAGACAGACAGACAGACAGACAGACAGGTCTACTTACATTCCCCAGAGTAAGGACTAAACAAGGGGAAGCAGCTTTCAGTTTTTATGCACCAAATATCTGGAACAAACTCCCAGAAAACTTGCGGTCTGCTGCAACTCTCAGCTCCTTTAAACCAAATCTGAAGACTTTTCTCTTTCCCTTTTAACCTATAATTTTTATGTATACTGTATATCTATCTATCCTGCAAGCACTTTGAATGGCCTTGTGTCTGAATTGTGCTATAGAAATAAACTTGCCTTGCCTTACCTTACCTTGCCTTGCCTTTCCTTGCATTACAGACCCAATCAACGGTCCTAGCCAAGTACCAAGAATCAGTCCGGGATTTGCTCTATATGAGTTACCAGTTCCACTCTGCGTCCCCGCTACACATGGCCAAATATTTCGACGTGAACTGCAGCCTCTTCATGCCCAGAAACTACCTGTCTCCAGTGTGGGGGGCGCCATGGGTCATCAACAACCCCACCAGAGATGATCGCAGCACCAGCTTTCAGACGCAGGTGAAAACGCATTCTGATATCGTGGAACTCTTTTTTTATTTATTATAATTTTTTGGGGGGAATTGTTGCTTTATATTTGCACATATTGACTGCTTTTGTATTGAACCCAGGTGAAGAAGCTTTCTGTTATTAGCCTATATGTCTATGCGTTCATGCCCTTTGAGGGACATTTCCAACAGATAAAGAATGTGTGATTAATTTGAGATTTTATCGCAAGTTAATTTCGGGCATCATACGATTAATCGCAATTCAACATTTTAATTGATTGAAAGCCCTGATATGCTGTATGTACGTAATATTGTCATTCTCTTGTACCTTTAAAGGTGCAGTGTGTAATATGACATCATCTAGAAAGTTCTAGAAAGTTCTAGAATGCAACGCTCCCTGGGTAACCCCAACCCTTTAGAATAATAACAGAAGCTACAGTGGCCTTCAAGGACAAGAACAATTCTACATTCTAAACAATGCACCTGATGACATTCCAACCAACATGGATTCCTCCATAAGACTTGCCTGCTCAATGTACAAAATGTAATATAAATATTTGGAATTCTCCGCTCAGGAAGATAATTCAGATTATTGGCAGAGGTGATTTTACACCAATGAGGACATATTTATGAAGGAGGATATTGATTCTAGCTAATAACTTACTTAAAATGTTACACAGTGTCCCTTTAAGTTATGTGGGCTAAAACAATCATTCTGGTGCGCGCTAGGTAGTGTTGCGTGCACATGATATGGTTTTTCATGCACACTGGAAACAATGGCGTCCCAATCTGTCCTGTGCGCACGTGAACGTATCTATATTAATAAAGTTATCTTGAATTTCCTTTTCAGCTTGGCCCCAGTGGTCACGATTCCAGTAAACGAGTGACTTGGAACGCTTTGTTCTCTCCAAGATGGCTTCCACTTAGCATGAGGTAATGCAGTTATTTTGATTAATCATTATTTACATGTTCAGTATTCTATTTCCTTTATATCCCTGGAACACTGTTAGAAAGCTTCATGAAAAGTTACTGTTTCACTGTTGTTGTTGTTTACAGCAGCAGGGCCCACAGTTTGGTTTACAAACATATTCTAGTCTTAACGTTTGGTTCCAGGTTCCTCAAAATCATTTTGTTTTGATTTATGATGATAGAATTATTCAATACTAAGAAAATATGTTTTGTAAACTAACTGCAGGCTCTGTGAATGTGAACAAATCCCCCTCCTCTGAAACTGCAGAGCGACCCTTTTAACAATCTTAATTTATTTAGATCCATGTACACGGAAACTGGCGCTATGCAACCCACGCGCGTGGAGGGAGGCCGGCCGCGTATCATCATCACCCCCGCAACTTCCAGCGCTGATTTCGCGGGTGTGAACTTCCAGAAGACAGTGATCGTTATGGGTCAACAGCAGGGCAAAACCGTGGTCAAACATGTGTATAACTTTCACCAGAGCACGGAGGAAAACGGGGATTTCCTGTCCGAAGCCGACTTGTACCGCAAGACGTCAGATTACCTCATGGACAGCTCCCTCCATCTGCATATAGTGGTGAAGCCGTTATACCAGACACTCATTACAACCAAGAACTGATAGGCAGACAGGCAGACAGACAGGCAGACAGACAGACAGACAGACAGACAGACAGGCAGGCAGACAGACAGACAGACAGACAGACAGACACAGACACAGACAGGCAAGCAGGCGCGCTCACACACACACACACACACACACACACACACACACACACACACACACACACACACACACACACACACACACACACACCAGACACACACACACCAGACACTCCAGAACCACCAATAAATGATAGGACATCTTTAATTAAGCACACACAGAGATAGACAGACAGACAGACAGACAGACAGACAGACACATACAAACACGGACAGACAGACACACAGATACGCACACAGACACGCAGACAGACAGACAGACATAAAGACAGACACACACACACAGACACACACACACACACACACACACACACACACACACACACACACACACACACACACACACACACACACACACACACTCCCTCTACGTGCACATAGTGGTGAAGCCTCTCTACCAGACACTCATTACAACCAAGAACTGATAGGATATCTTTAATTAAGCAAACAAAGACACACACACACACACACACACACACACACACACACACACACACACACACACACACACACACACACACACACACACACACACACACACACACACACACACACACACAATACAAATGACTTCAGGCTTAATTCATTACAAGCGCTGTTCTATATTCTGTATTTATATTGGTGCTATTTTACCCCATTTACAATACAGGGGTCACAGTCTATACTTGATCACCTAGTACGCCTGAATTTGGTGATTTCCAGGTCAAATTACATGTATATTTCTGAGTTGAAACTGGAATAAATTTGGTTGAAAAGGGAACGTTTATCGGAGGTATATTTCTGAAAATAACCATTTTTGTGTGTGTGTCAACAAGGCGGTCGGACTAGCTTCGCCTATTATTATAAATACTTTTGAATCAATAGTTCAAATATGTGCAGATAAGTAAAAATAAATAAATGCAAATAAAACTCTTTTGACTTCATTGATTGCTGGGAACCAAATGACTCTCCCGTTGGTTCAACAGGAATATTTTTACTATTTACTTTTTACTATAATTTATTTACAAAACCATTAACGTAAGTCTCTACAGTAGAAGTCAGTTTACCATGTCATTAGTTCATTATGTGTTTTAAAGGTGCAGTAAGTGGAATGGTTCTTTTTTAGCTATAACTTCCTGTCAGTGACTGCAGTTAGCAGTCCCCTCGCTCGTCCCCACGTCACCACATTAATGCACTGCGGTCTTCAAGCAGCGAGTTATCTAGCATCATCTCAGATCCATAAGTGTGATAAAACATGATAAAAACCATCAAAACAGACATTGGGAAGGATTTTTACCTGCTCCGCCATTGTAGGCGCATACACATTCACCCATCTGTTGCTCTGGCGTGCACCGGCAGTGAGACCATGGAGTGTATATGCTATATATGAGTGAGACGAGTGTCGGTTTGTAGCATTCTCTCTTCTGATTGGATAAAAATTTCGGGATACTCCAATAAGTTTATTTGCCGATTACATACAGAGCAGCTGACTGAGAGATCGGCTTTATGAAACGCGCACATTATGTAAGTGATCACTGTATGAATAAAGAGCGATTTAACACTTATATTAACATAAATAAACCGCTTACTTCACCTTTAAGTCAATCTGTAGATTCATGTTGGATAAACAACGTCCTAATAAAGATTTTTATTAAAGTTTTGAAAACAAAAACATATATAATTGTCTTGATGTGTGATTTATTTGTCTTGTATTAAAGCTGCAGTGTGTAGAATTTCGGTTGTATTTCCTAGCAGATTTTGAACAAAGTAATTATAATATCCATAAGTACATTTAATTTAGTGCATAATAGCTGAAACATCTTTTTTGAGTTATTATTTTTCCCCTTAGAAAGGGTCTCATATATGTCCATATTTCTGCATATTTTGGACCAAGGCCTAGTGCCGCCATCTTTAAAGTGTCATAGTTGGAATGTCATCAGGTGCATTGTTTAAAATTTAGAATTGTTCTTGTCCTTGAAGGCCACTGTAGCTTCTGTTATTATTCTAAAGGGTTGGGGTTACCCAGGGAGCGTTGCATTCTAGAACTTTGTAGAACTTTCTTGATGATGTCATATTACACACTGCACCTTTAATTCACCACCAGATGCAAACATTTAAAACAATATTTATTAATTAAATTAATTAATAAATTCATTTTTTGTATATACTACTATATATAGTATTACATACAAAAACAAATTATAGCACAGCACACTTTAAACCTGCAGTGTGTAGAATTTTGGGTTTTATTTCCTAGCAGATTTTGTAGAAAGTAATTATAATATCCATAAGTACATTTAATTTAGTGCATAATAGCTGAAACATTTTTTTTGAATTATTTTTTTCTCCCATAGAAAGGGTCTCATATATGTCCATATTTCTGCATATTTTGGACCAAGGCCCAGTGCCGCCATCTTGAAAGTGTCATGGTTGGAATGTCATCAGGTGCATTGTTTAAAATGTAGAATTGTTCTTAGCTTCTGTTATTATTCTAGAACTTTGTAGAACTTTCTTGATGATGTCATACTACACACTGCACCTTTAAACCTCGTTACTAATATATCAAAACAAACCCAACACTGTGCTGATACTTTTTATTTATTTAACCTTTATTTATACTCGAGATATCAATTGAGGGGTGAGTGGCCCTCCTTTGTAATGATGTTGAGAAACAAAAACAACAATACATACACAATATAACATGCGAATACATCAAATACACAACAAGCTGGTAAAGAGAAGCATTTAGACAGAGGTGTAGATTGGCTGGAAATACAATGTAATTGGTGAAAGTACAATACGGCCTAATTAAAACACTTACAGTTAGAGTTTGGTAGAATTTAAGATAGTGTGTTTAAATTGGTTAATGAACTCGCTGGTCTAAACGCTGTAACAGCCCTTCACTCTCCTGAACTCCATTTCCCATCATCCCCCGCGCTCCAAGCAGGAAGAGCGTTCTCTCGCAGAGGGCTCACACTGATCCAAGTTAGGAGCTTTCAGCTGCCAGCCTTGGCCCATCATGTAAGTGCTGCGGAGGATTCCTTGCAGTTGCGTTTGCAGAAATTAACCCGCTTTCCCGACGCCTCAGAGGGCTGTGCACGCGTACCAGCAACCCGTGCACGGACACGCACGCCACGGACGCAGAAAGGCAGAAAGTGCATGAAGACCTCGCTGCTATTCTGCATCTTTTGTTGCAAACCAGCGCGAGCCTCCGACGCTCCGGCAGCGATGGAGGGAGGGAGTGAGCGAGAAGGCAAAGTCTTTTGTGCTTCCCCTCCCCCTCAAAGCAAAGGGGAAATGTCTCAACCGAAGGGAGGTAAGAATATCACACCGCCCGATCTGATCCGTGCGTGCGTGCGTGCGTGCGTGCAGCAAACTGGCGCCGTGCACTGCTCGCTGCTGCAACATGCACGGCTCGGCTGCAGCTCACGCACGGACGGCCGGTGCATTTTAAAGTTACATTGCGTAGAAAGGGGGTCAGTTGCATTTCCTGTTTTAAATATCTTCCCGTTTGCACAGTTCCTGGTAAGACGATGCTGCTGCTGCTGCTGCATGTACACTCACTCATTAGCAGGGAGGCGCGCGCGCGCACACACACACACACACACACACACACACACACACACACACACACACACACACACACACACACACACACACACACACACACACACACAGGGATGTGGTGCACAGGGCGCCTGCAATGGTCACGAGATACTTAGACAGACACACACACACACACACACACACACACACACACACACACACACACACACACACACACACACACACACACACACTGTAACTCTTTATACAAACTCTGTGCAAGAGGTGATGCATGCATATGGCTCCTTCTGCACAATGCATAAGGTAAATAATATGCTGTGTGTGTGTGTGTGTGTGTGTGTGCACGTGTGTGTGTGTGTGTGCGTGTGTGTGTGTGTGTGTGTGTGTGTGTGTGTGTGTGTGTGTGTGTGTGCTTTTGCTGCAACATATCCTGACGCCTGGCTGTCAGTGCAGTTGGCAACTTTGACTGTCTATTGGGTTGCACTTGCACATTTGTTTTCTGCTGATCAGATTGGAAACCGGAGCTAATAATAGACATTTGTTGTGGGCATTTAAAGTGTGTGTGTGTGTGTGTGTGTGTGTGTGTGTGTGTGTGTGTGTGTGTGTGAGTGAGAGTGTGCGTGTGCGTTCAGAGGGCCTATATTAAATCATATAAGCAATAAGTCCCCCGTTCATTCTGTCAGCTGGTGCTCTTGTCCATGCAACTGGATATGTGTCAAACCCTCTGTGTGCGTGTTCACTGAGCCACTGATGTTGAGATTTGTTCCCCCCTTTCCCCTCCTTAGCGCTCCTTAGCGCACACACGTCACACTTTGACCCCGTGCAGAACAACATGAGCCCTGCGTTCCAATAGCCCAATACTTTCGATATATGTGTGTACTGCATGTTTTTAAGAACAAACTGTCTCATAAATCAGACACTTTACAACACATGCATTTTGCACATATCGTAAATATTTTTCATCAAATTGCAAATTTTCAATTAAAGGTGCAGTGTGTAATATGACATCATCAAGAAAGTTCTACAAAGTTCTAAAATGCAACGCTCCCTGGGTAACCCCAACCCTTTAGAATAACAGGGGTGTAAAGTAGCGAATTACATTTACTCGCGTTCCTGTAATTGAGTAGTTTTTTCGTGTACTTGTAATTTTTTAAGTGATTTTTAAAACCTATACTTTTACTTTTACTTTGAGGATGTTTATTTTGAAGTATCGTACTTCGCTACATTCTATATCACCTGCGTTACTGAGTAAATAGATAAATAGAGATAGGGAAAGGAGAGAAAAGAAAAGAAATATCGCGGGGGGCTTTTATTTTTACGGCCCAATACCGGAAACTAACAGAGAATGATCGACAGGATCATTGCGACTAAATGATAACAACAAACATTGCTTCCCTCTATCATTAAAACAAAATAATCCTAGTTAAACTGTCATTGTACCGCACGTGAAGACGTGATCTTTTAAATGCAGCAAACCTTTCATCCAGCCGTGCGATCGGCCCCTCCCTCACCTAGCTTTCAGTTTAACAGTGCAGAGTAGGATGGAGACGGTGCGTGTTGCCGGGAGCTTTAAAAAACTTCCAGAAGACGGCAGAAAGTCAGCCTTTGCTCGAGAAGAAATGTAAAAGTAATAGACTAAAACAATGTGCAAGATATGTTACGCGCGGACACGCGAGTCAGATGACATGCGCGAACGTGAGAGAGAGAGAGAAAAAGTCAAATGCGACCCAGCTGCACCTCAAAACATCACGACCAATTAGTTTACTCACTTTAAGTCGAATCCAAGTGGTCTATGACCAAGCAATAAAGGAATAAAAACACAGGAAGTTTAAAGCTCCTTGACTCTTGCCACCACAACAGTCATCAATTAAGAACACTGTAGCCTACAATGCAACTTGCTTATCCAGCCAGCTCCATGGGATATACATTAAAATATGCCCTCACATTCCTGCTAGCAAAAGACGTGCCCTATCAACAACATTTGCAACGGTTTATTTTGATTTTGACACTTATTTTATATAATTATTAAAAATATGTTTTACTTAGGCTATTTGCATTTTCCTTGTTTTCAGTTCAATTGGGATAGGCTATGTTTAAAGTCATGGTTTCAAATGTTAAATAAGTGCATGTTGCAGTTCTTAAATCAATGAATAATTGTCTAATAATTCAAAACAAAAAAATCAAAATAATCATGATTATGATTTTTGTCAAAATCGATCAGCCTAACCTTGCAATGTCCATGGTTTAGATCAATTATACACCATTACATTATTAGAACTACAGCTACTGTCTGTTTAGGTCTGTTGCCCGGTTACATTCCCATTCCCCCATTAACACTATTTGCTTCATATTTGCTTATCTAAAGTATAATGACACAGTATACATCCATACATGTGTGGTGACATGATTTGTTTAATTTGTGCACTTTAATTTGTAAAAGTGTTGCATTAATTAAACAAAACTAGTTTGAGATTTATATCCCCTTGTCTATATATATATATACAATGCCCTACACTGAAGAGACCCCCGCCCCCTCCCGCTGTTAAAGAGTAACTAGTAACTTGTACTTTAAGTACATTTTAAATCAGCTACTTTTTCACTTTTACTTCAGTTGATTTTTAGACCAGTACTTTTACTTTTACTGAAGTAAAATTTCATCCAAGTAATCATACTTTTACTTGAGTAGAATATTTTTGTACTCTTTCCACCTCTGGTCAAATAATAACAGAAGCTACAGTGGCCTTCAAGGACAAGAACAATTCTACATTTTAAACAATGCTCCTGATGACATTCCAACTATGACACTTTCAACATGGCGGCACTAGGCCTTGGTCCAAAATATGCAGAAATATGGACATATATGAGACCCTTTCTAAGGGAACAATACATTATTAAAACATTTTTTCAGCTATTATGCACTAAATTAAATGTACTTATGGATATTATAATTACTTTCTACAAAATCTGCTCGGAAATAAAACCCAAAATTCTACACACTGCAGGTTTAACCAGAACTTTCTATTCTATTTTATATAAACTCTTTTATATTGTACAAAACAGTCCTTTGTATTTAGGATTTAACTAATGTAAATATTGTTTATATGTATCTCATTCTACTCTATATTGTGTAGCGTTCCTATTGCACTGTGGGACAGAGATAAACGCCATTTCTTTTTTAGATATTTTTTTTGGGCATTTTTATGCTTTATTGACAGTGTAGAGACAGAGTTGTGGGAGACTGTGGCTCAGTTGGTAGAGCGGGTCGGCCGATGATCAAAGGGTTGGAGGTTCGATCCCCGCCCTGCCACCTGTGTCATAGTTGTTTTGTCCTTGGGCAAGACACTTCACCCACCTTGCCTCGTGTGAATGTCGATAGTTAGCTGCTGCTATCGGTGTGTGAATGTGTGTGTGAATGGTAACGTGGGAAAGGAAAACAGGTCTCCCTGGCAAAAGAGTCTTCGGACTCAATGGGATATACCTGTATAAATAAAGGTAAAAAAAAAAAGAAAAAAAAAAGTTGAAATGGGGCAGAGAGGGGAGTGACATGCAGAGAACGACCGCGGGCTGGAATCGAACCCGGGTCCGCTGCTGGCCGAGGCCCATGGGGGGGGACGCCCTACCAACTGAGCTAAGGGCGCCCCAGGCTTAATCAACTTTGTGTCAACTCATTTGGCGATGGCTTGAATGTGACAAACACTCATTTATATGAGAAAGTTACGCACTATAGCTTTAAGTTGATCAGTGAATGCAGAGTGCACCAGATACACACAACAGCTGACGCGCAAAGCAGCTCAGGCGTTTTTTTCCTCCTGTGTTTTCCAAGAAGTCCAAAGTGAACCTGGTTCATTGCGCAACACACACACACACACACACACACACACACACACACACACACACACACACACACACACACACACACACACACACACACACACACACACACACACACACAGTGAGAGGCCGTGAACAGGTAGAAGAGAGAGAGAGAGAGACTCCAACTGTTTATCTGCTACACTCAATTGACCACCCACCTACACAGATCAACTGTCTCATTGCCAGTTCATCGCGTGGTAAATAACACACACACGCACACACACACACACACACACACACGCGTGTGTGTGCGTGTGTGCGTGTGTGTGTGTCCGCTGCACTAATGTCCCGTTTGTCATGCAAATGTCTGCTGCTTTTTTCAGCTGCACAGATAGATAGTCAATTTACTGTTTGGACCGGCTGACTATTGGATCGTGGGATATAGTGTATAGTGGCCCCTTTTAACTGCTGCCATAACAGTGCATTGTTCAGATGATCCACTAACTGTACACTACTTCTCTTTTCTCTGTGTGTGTGTGTGTTTGAGTGTGTGTGTGTGTGTGTGTGTGTGTGTGTGTGTGTGTGTGTTTGAGTGGGGGAGGACTGAGTACGCATGCATTCATTCAGACTGCAGCAACTTCTCTGAATTGTTTATAATAGCAACAATATTTGGAAAGTTTAAAATAACCCCTGTTTGCACTTTGCATTGTGCAACTGTGACTTATGTTGTGGAAACTGAAATATCAGACAGTGTCTAGTGCAGACGACAGTTGGCAATTACATACCAGTTGACACAATATTCCAATGTACAGTACAATCTTTTACTGCAATATTATAATACTAATTTACACACACACACACACACACACACACACACACACACACACACACACACACACACACACACACACACACACACACACACACACACACACACACACACACACACACACACACAGTTTTCAATCATACTCTCATACTAATTTACACCACACTCATTTGCGAATGTGTGTGTGTGTGTGTGTGTAACAACCGATAACGTAATAAGCTTTTGCCAATAGCTGTTTACATTATGGGCAAAAAGTTAATTATGTTACAAGTTCAGAAATTCTATCCTATTCTGTTTTTCGATACAATCGCATACTTTAGCTACGTTTGTATATTATCAGTTTTCTAAGTTTATTTTAAATATTCTTGATTATTCAAAATATATCTATATAAATCATTTATTACGTGAATCTACTGTTCATACATTATTCGCTGCTACAATCTGATGGACAAAACAATCTAGGTTCTACATTCATTCTGGAGTCAGCATTGATGTTGTAACGGCTTCAAGTTTGGCATATTTCTGCACTGATATTGTGTGAGGATGTTATGACATCTATTGCAGCATGTCCGTCCTGGGAGAGGGATCCCTTACTCTGTCGACTCTCCCTGAGATTTCTTAATTTTTTTTTTAATCCCGGTAAAGGGTTTTTTACTGGGAGTTTTTTCTCAGCCGAGCTAAGGGTGTAAGGGCAGAGGGATGGATGGATAGATAGATAGATAGATAGATAGATAGATAGATAGATAGATAGACAGATAGATAGATAGATAGATAGATAGATAGATAGATAGATAGATAGATAGATAGATAGATAAGGGCAGGGTGTCATATTGTATCATATTGTATGAAATGTAAAGCCCACTGAGACAAATGTGTTTGTGATTTTGGGCTATACAAATAAAACTGATTTGATTTGATTTAGTGGGAAAATTCTTACTATTGCCATATTCTCGCTACATGCTACATGCTACATGCTACATGCTACATGCTACATGCTACATGCTACATGCTACATGCTACATGCTACATGCTACATGCAAAGTTCCATGCTTAAAGAGCAAAGTGCACAATTTGTATCCCTATCTGCTGGACAAGGAGTAACCGGATTTATACAACTTCCACAGCGCTCCCGGGAAAATGGAGCCGGGAGCGCTGTGGAACTCCTTCTATTCCCCTTCCCCGCTGTATAGTCTACCATGTATGCTCTGCTCAGAACGGGAGACAAGAGAGTGTGTGTGTGTGTGTGTGTGTGTGTGTGTGTGTGTGTGTGTGTGTGTGCTGTGGGGTGTGTGTGTGTGTGTGTGTGTGTGTGTGTGTGTGTGTGTGTGTGTGTGCGCGCGATACAGTTTGATAGTATCCAGCTCAAAATGTTGCCGCCCACACACATTAACGGTGTTGGTCGGCACCTTTTTATAGAAGGTCCACGGTCGGCATCACATTTTGGGGCGACTGTGGCTCAGGTGGTAGAGCGGGTCGGCCGATGATCAAAGGGTTGGAGGTTCGATCCCCGCCCTGCCCTGTGTCATAGTTGTTGTGTCCTTGGGCAAGACACTTCACCCACCTTGCCTCGGGTGAATGTCGATAGTTAGCCTGCTATCGGTGTATGAATGTGTGTGTGAATGGTAACGTGTAAATGGGAACAGGTCTCCCTTGCAAAAGAGTCTTCGGTCTCAAGGGGATATACCTGTAGAAATAAAGGTTGAAAAATTGCACTATTTTGAAAGGACAAGTTGCGCCTTCCTGGGTTTAGCACCGCCCAAGATGATTGTGATTGGTTTAAAGAAATAAAAACAGGCCAGCCCAGTTTCCCCCCGTATGGTAGAAACTAAATAGCCTGCATCCGAACCATACTACCTGCTGTAGTTTGGTCTGGCTGTGCGAGACCACTATCTGCTATAGACTAGGAGTCACCATTGAGGCTATAATAGCTTGCAGGCTTCCATATTTTGCCAGTGAGATTGTATAAGGATGTAATGACAGATAGTGGATGCAAATAACATAATTTATTTCAATTTTTATGGTAGACATTAATCTGTTTTATCTGATTGCACTGTGCACACACACACACACACACACACACACACACACACACACACACACACACACACACACACACACACACACACACACACACACACACACACACACACACACACACACACACACACACACAAACACACACACAGTTTTCAACCAGTGCTATCCACCATTCTTTTTATAGATTTGTGTACTGCATGTTTTTAAGAACAATATGTCTCAATAAATCAGATTGGTTCCTCAACATTCACAAAGCAGCAACCACACAATATAAAGTAAATAAAGGATAAGAAACCATAAGAAAACTAAGTAAACAAATATAAAAATAAGTAGCAGCATTAATAATAATAATAATAATAATAATAATAATAATACTAATAATAATAATAATACTAATAATAATAATAATAATAATAATAATAATAATAATAATAATAATAATAATAATAATAAGTAATGAGGTGTAGTTAAAGCTGGGGTATATGATTTCTGATTGGTCAAAGTTAACATGAGCTGACACTTTGACCAACTGTCTGTCAATGGACTGTCCATTCACTTTGTCACCGACGTTGTTGGTGTTAGAGCGTGTCAGGGAGGGACCATAGGGGAGGGACCAAAGAGAACAAGTGGAGCGGTTGAGGTATTTGGATTCGAATCTCTATCCCAACTGCCATTTTCTCCCCCAAAATCCTCCACCCCAGCTTTAATGTGTGAAGTGTAGGGTGTTATCTTAGACAATTCTCTCAGCCTATTGGGTCTAGAGGGAAATTTGTTTGCGCTGTAGTTAGCTGTCGATTTGAGGCAGCAGTGTGTATGCTCTATAGCAGGGGTGTCAAACTCATTTTGGTTGGAGGGCCACATACAGCCTCTCTGATCTCAAGTGGGCCGGACCAGTAAAATAATGGCAAAATAACTCCAAATCCCTAACTTTGTTTTTCAGTAATATGCTTTATCACTCAGCCTACATTTGTAACCTACATTATCACGGATCACAAGGGATCTCTGTACCCCCCAGGAAATGTCTTAGTAAAGGTTGCTGCTGGCCATGGGAGTAGGAGGTGCGCAGCGCCACACCAACATTTTTGGGGGTATTTTGCTCAAAGATGCCAATGTGCAGTAATGAAATAAACAACTGTTTATTTGAATACACAAATACAACAGGCACTGACCTTACAGTTGTCCAATTTGGTTTGCTATATGTACAGGGACACATTTTGTGCAAACATGCAGACTGTACAAAATACAATTAAATAAAAGTGCAACTTCTACTGTTTTGATTTATTTTTAAATACAGAGGTTATTGGTTGTTTTGGAATTCGTTTTTCCCAATTTAAAACATAAAAATAAAGCAGCATTGAAAAATAGGAAATAAATCTTGTAGGCCTACACTAGCATGCTCCTGCTCGTTTTGCGCACACAGAGCCGCAGACACACCGCGCTTGCTAGTACATTAATTGTTCAGCACTAAAAATAAAAATAGTTTTATTTTTATTAAAAAGTAATAAAACAAAATGTACTAAAAATAATTGTTTTTTTTGGTTTTTACTTTGCCATAAAGCACTGGAGGAAACATTAATAGCGGTGAAGCAGGATTGCCATTTACCATTTCCCACGTTGCTAAAATGTGCTTTTTTA
>CM049411.1:3757500-3762500 GCA_026929865.2 Hyperoplus lanceolatus
GGCACACAAGCACAGAACGAGAAGTCCGATATGCGATGTCCGATCCCTGTATACATGCAGAGAGAAAGCCGACAATGAACGAATTATCTAGGTGTTCTTATCCGACTTCTCTTGTCCGTTATTGTGCCGATTTGTGTCCGAAGTAGATCGGATAAAGGTGTTTACATGCAGATTAAAAGTCCTGTTGAGGTCTTATTCGTTTAGTTATCCGATTATGAGTCTGCATGTAAACGCACTGACTGATATCTATGTGTATGTCAATGTGGCAAAGTGACAAACACGCGTTTTTCAAACATGAAATGTATCATTGCAGTGCCTACCTCTATTCCTGCCACATGATTGGCTGTTCCACTTCTTCTTCTACTGTTTGTCGCTGACTCTTAAGTTGCTGCTTCACCAGTGTATGGGAGGTTTCATTATATCAAAGTGTCAAATATAAAGGCATATTGCGGTATTATATCAAAGCAAAAACATTCTTAAAGGATTGTGTGACTTTCTTCGGCCTCGTACCTACGACCGAATCACAGCAGCGCTGATATAGAGCGACAACATGTGCTATTGCTTGATTAAATAGAACATGTATTACATTTCTATTGAGGAAAACTAGATCAAGATAATTGTTGTTGTACCCTAACCCTCTCCTCTGCCCTCCTTCTCCCCCTCTCTCTCTCTCTCCCTCTCTTTCCCCCTCTCTCCATCTCTCTCTCTCCTTGTCTCTCTCTCTCTCCCCCATCTCTCTCTTTCTCTCTCTCTCCCATCTCTCCCTCTCTCTCTCCCTCCCTCCCTCTCTCTCAAGTAAATTCAATTCAATAAGCTTTATTGGCATGCCTTTTGTGATATACAAACAGTATTGCCAAAGCATTGCCAACATTACATAATATTACACATAATACCAAAAGAGAAAATACAGATGTCTATAATAATATATATAAAATGAAATGGACAAGAACAATTACATATGTACACCTTTATAGGTTATAGATTATCATGGATAAGACGATATGAAACATTGTCGTCTGTTCCCTCCATCAGAACTTTGAGGTGAAGGCTGATGACCTGGAGCTGATCAGTGAGCTGGGCCGAGGAGCGTACGGAGTGGTGGACCAGATGAGACATGTGCCCAGTGCAGTCATCATGGCTGTGAAGGTCTGTGTGTGTGTGTGTGTGGCTGTGTGTGTGTGTGTGTGTGTGTGTGTGTGTGTGTGTGTGTGTGTGTGTGTGTGTGTGTGTGTGTGTGTGTGTGTGTGTGTGTGTGTGTGTGTGTGTGTGTGTGTGTGTGTGTGTGTGTGTGTGTGTGTGTGTGCTATGTGTGTGTGTGTGTATGTGTGTGTGTGTGTGTGTGTCTGTGTGTGTGTGTGTGTGTGTGTGTGTGTGGCTGTGTGTGTGTGTGTGTGTGTGGGTGTCTCAGTGTGTGTGTGTGTGTGTGTGTGTGTGTGTCTATCTGTGTGTCTGTCTGTCTATCTGTGTGTCTGTCTGTCTGTCTGTCTGTCTGTCTGTCTGTCTGTCTGTCTGTCTGTCTCTGTATGATGAGACACGTTTCCAGTCATCAGTCAACAGAGTTTTTTTAATCTATTTATAAACAACCTAAACAGTATAAAACGTATTGCATCAGAACTAGAGATATGTCTTTTGTATCTTCCCTGTGAACACCTGGTGCCTACATCTCCCACAATGCAATTCAACTCGCGTAGGCTTGAGCGAGCCATTCAACTGAATATTGAGCTTTGGTACATTGTAGAGTCGACTTTTCGTTGGTTTCAGTTTAAATTTTGGATTGAATTATTTGAAATAGATGATCATATCAATTTATTAAAGAAGAACTCTCACTGTAGAAGTCATACACACATCAACATACATCAGGCTAGGTAATGTGTACTGAGGCTAGGTAATGTGTACTGAGGCTAGGTAATGTGTACTGAGGCTAGGTAATGTGTACTGAGGCTAGGTAATGTGTACTGAGGCTAGGTAATGTGTACTTTTTCTCACTCCATATTGTCTTTTGAATCTGGTTTTTCATAAATGTTCCTTTTTATATTCCTGTATCGTTGCAGCGTATCCGAGCCACGGTGAACACTCAGGAGCAGAAGAGACTGTTGATGGATCTGGACATCTCCATGAGAACGGTCGACTGTTATTACACCGTCACCTTCTACGGAGCGCTGTTCAGAGAGGTAATAACACACACGCACACACACACACACACACACACACACACACACTCACTCGCAGGCACGCGCTCACTCACTCACGCACGCACGCTCACTCGCTCGCTCGCTCGCTCACTCACTCACTCACTCACTCACTCACTCACTCACTCACTCACTCACTCACACACTCAGTCAGTCAGTCAGTCAGTCAGTCAGTCAGTCAGTCAGTCAGTCAGTCAGTCAGTCAGTCAGTCACACACACACACACACACACACACACACACACACACACACACACACACACACACACACACACACACACACACACACACACACACACACACACACACACACACACACACACCAGCAGTCCCCTTCCTGTGTTGGCTAGTGGATGTTTCAGGACTTCCTCCCTGTGAGTCAGAAACATGGAGAACTCTGTCGCTTCCTTTCTGGTCTGGAATACATCCTGCTCAACTTTTCACTCTGATCTTTTTCCCTCAAATGTTGTCCCAAATCTCAAATATCACAAACAGCCATTTTGCTTATAGTTGGCTTCACAGTCCATATACAATATGAAGCCCTCTGTCCCTTAGACCATATGCTTCACTGAGGACAAAACTCCCAGGAAAAGGTGGGAACAAATAAATACAGCTGAATGAAGAGACCACTCCAAATGTTCAGTGTCTCTCGTTTTACTCTTTATAGGCATTATGTTTGAGTAGAATGAACATTTTGGTTTTATAATATAAACTACTGACAACATTTCTACCAAATTAACAATAAAATATGTTGTCATTAAAAGAGCATTTTCAATAAGTAATATAGAGATGAAGATTGAAGAAAAATCCAGACTGGTCTCTTCATTTTTTCCAGAGCTGTATAAACATCAAACAATTTAAATAAAAAACATATTATATATTTTTTTTAACGGCTACAACATCTTGATTGTGTTGTCTTGTTTCCAGGGAGACAGACAGACAGATAGATGGATAGATGGATAGATGGATAGATAGATAGATAGATAGATAGATAGATAGATAGATAGATAGATAGATAGATAGATAGATAGATAGATAGATGGATAGACAGACAGACAGACGAAAGGTCTTGATTGTGTTGTGTTGTTTCCAGGGAGACAGACAGACAGATAGATGGATAGATGGATAGATGGATAGATGGATAGATAGATAGATAGATAGATAGATAGATAGATGGATAGACAGACAGACAGACAGACAGACGAAAGGTCTTGATTGTGTTGTGTTGTTTCCAGGGAGATGTGTGGATCTGTATGGAGCTGATGGACACGTCTCTGGATAAGTTCTACAAACAGGTGATAGAGAAAGGGAAGGACATCCCAGAGGACATACTGGGCAAGATCGCTGTATCGGTGAGTTCACTTCAATACTCGTATAGTCTCGCAAAGCCAGACCAAACTACAGCAAGTAGTATGGTCTGGAAGCACTCCGTTTAGAGCCGTCTATTCGGGGGGAAACTGGGCTGGCCTGTTTTTATTTATTTAAACCAATCACAATCATCTACGGCGGGGCTAACCCCGGGAAGCAGCCAATGGAGGCATAGCGTTGTTTGCCGACGCCAGCGCTTAATAAACGCTGGCGGGAGTGGTCAAGCCAGACTAGTACTCATATAACTAGGGCTGTGCGATATATGACATTAGTGCAGGTGCATGTAAGCCATTATCTACACATTGAAACAAAAGAAAGAAGTGACATGTCTCACTTTGTGTCATGAATCAAGAATATATGAAAGTTTCAGTTTATGAATGAACTTTTTCCGTGATATTCAACATGTAATGATAAAAACGTGTCCACAAAAATACGAAAGAATCCTGGTAAAATTCGAAATCTTCCTGCCATTAAAACAAATAGTGATATAACATGTTTGCCATATCGCCCAGCCCTTTTTCCAACAGCATACAAACACATTTCTGAAGACAAGCATCCTTTTAATAGAGTCCTAATGACAAATCTATTTCATAAAGTCTGATTTTCCTCTTCATGTGTTTTATGTTGTTGCAGATAGTGAAAGCTCTGGAGCATCTGCACAGCAATCTGCAAGTCATTCACCGAGGTGAGAGGATGAGTGCAAAGACGTTATAGTGTTGATAGCCACGTCTGTCCGTCTGTCTGTCTGTCTGTCTGTCTGTCTGTCTGTCTGTCTGTCTGTCTGTCTGTCTGTCTGTCTGTCTGTCTGTCTGTCTGTCTATCTGTCTATCTATCTATCTATCTATCTATCTATCTATCTATCTATCTATCTATCTATCTATCTATCTATCTATCTATCTATCTATCTATCTATCTATCTATCTATCTATCTATCTATTTATCTATCTATCTATCTATCTATCTATCTATCCATAATGCAACACTCGACAAACGTAGCCTTGAGCAACTAAACATTGATCTGTGTTGACTGTCTGTCTGTCATTCAGCGAGGTGAGAGGCTGAGTGCAAAGATGTTACAGACAGACAGATACACTGGCAATATCCCCTTAGCTGTGTGTGTGTGTGCTCTGTCTGTCTGTCTGTCTGTCTGTCATTCACCGAGGAGGGAGGCTGAGTGCAAAGACATTATAGACAGGCAGAGACACTGAGCGTCTGTCTGTGTGTGTGTGTGTCTGTCTGCCTGCTCTCACTAACCAACATGTTTTAGTCCATTAACTAAAAGTCCTGTCTGCTGATGAGTTATATACGTGTGTGTGTGTGTGTGTGTGTGTGTGTGTGTGTGTATCATTCCATGTTTTGCTATGAAGTGCATGCAGTATAACAGATCACTATCATTTACCTTAAAACTGCCACTCGTACACACACTCTTTGCTGCTATATTTAT
>CM049411.1:3767500-3770000 GCA_026929865.2 Hyperoplus lanceolatus
AAACACACTAGATAAAAGCCCTGCTTCACCGGTTGGAATATGAAGGTGTATTGAACTCTGAGATCCTATTTAGTATAAATGTGCAACAATCCTAAAAATCGGTTCATCCTAGCCTGAGAAAAGGCAGAAAGAGTGTTTTATGGTCTCACTGTCTAACCCTACATTTTCCCATGTGTGACATCACACATGGGAAAATGTAGGGTTAGGATTAACAGGACAGCTGGGCCAAGGGACGATTGAGGGAAGAAAAACCTAATTCATTATATTATTATAGCGATTTTATAATGATAGAACACCGGTTCCGTATGGGGGAAGTATTCCTTTCTTTTTACTATTCTACATACTACAGCTGATCAAAAAATTTATGAAGTTAGCATTATACAATTGGGACATACTTTTACTTATTTATTTCATCCTAACATGACTCCTTGATCTTGCCTCTTGCTTTTATATCCGTCTCATCGCTGGTTGTTTTCACTGGGAGGCTCAGTCCATGTGATGTAACTTCTGCTGCAGTGGATTATGGGTCAGAATCGCCCCCCCCCCCCAAGAAAGCTGCTGATTTCCACACTAAAAGTTACTACAGGATTTTTAAAGCATGCTGAAATCGACCACATGTACTGGGACATCCTAAATCTTTTTTTTTCTACCATACTAAATAGCAGGGGAAGTATGGGGATTGGAACGCAGGGATAATTTGGAATAATTTATTAGATTGCTCCCACTTTTGTGAACCTGCTAATACTCAAATATTGTCAGTCAGAAAGGTGAGAGCACATTTTAGAAACATACTTTTTTTTAAATGTTTTGGGCTGAACTACAGACTTGAAAAGAGGCGCAGATTATATATATATATATAGAACCAGAAAATATGAGCGATATTATATCTATGTATCATCTTAATGTTTGTGTACTCAAAGCAAGTGTTGCTATTAAATGACTGCATGAAACATAATATAATATCTCAGACAGTCCCGATAGCCCCTCCCAGTGGTCGCTCATAGGTACTGCACCTCAAATGCTTATTCCCTTTTGAAAGAGGTCTACTACATGTTTGTTTTGGGCTCTGGCTGTGTGTGTGTGTGTGTGTGTGTGTGTGTGTGTGTGTGTGTGTGTGTGTGGGGATGAGCTGTGTGTGTGTGTGTGTGTGTGTGTGTGTGTGTGTGTGTGTGTGTGTTTTGTAGGGGCTGCAAGATTTTGGATAGAATAAGAATTAGCATTGTTTGCGCTCAGAGGTGAAGTCATTTTAAAGTGATATTCTCTGTCATTTTGTTCAATGAATTGTGTCCTCTGCAGTCTCACCCTGCTCGTGGGAGCTTGTCACTAATGGTTATGTATGTGTTTATTCAGTGGCCTGTTTGTGTCTAGTTTCTGGGGCCCTCGTTGTACATTATTAAGCTTGGTTTGACATTTATTTCTCAACACATGATATCTTTTAAATGGAAAACCTGTTTGTCACAATAGAATCTGAAGCCTTTACTTAAAATGTAACATTACAGGTAAACAGTTAAAAAGTCATTAAAGCCCTACTTCACCGGTTGGAATATGAAGGTGTATTGAACTCTGAGATCCTATGAAGTATAAATGTGCAAAAAAAAAATTAAATCGGATCATCCTAGCCTGAGAAAAAGCAGAAAGTGTTTTATGGTCTCACTGTCTAACCCTACATTCGTCACAGAAAGAGAAACGTAGGGTTAGACGGTGAGACCATAAAACACTCTTTCTGCCTTTTCTCAGGCTAGGATGATCCGATTTAAAAAATGTTTGCACATTTATACTACATAGGATCTCAGAGTTCAATACACCTTCATATTCCAACCGGTGAAGTAGGCCTTTAAGATCGCACATCACTTCCTATTTTCATGGAGATGCACAAATCATTGTTTTGTGCCCTACTGCTTTGTGGGTAAACTAATTTGAACTAATTTGTCTGGTAACTTCTCATAGCAAAAGTGTGTTATATAGCTGTTCCAAGGGCAAGATGAAAACATATGTACAAATAGGGCTACACACAGTCAAACAATGTCTTCTTTAAGGTATTCATATGTGTGCCACTTGATCGTCAACGTGTTAAATAGTGACTGAAGTCTTGTGTGTACATGCAGTGCGATAAATAATTTCAAATGCTGTCTGCTCTATGTCCTCACACTTAGACTATCCATAGTGTGAAGTGGGTGTGACTGTCTGGTTGTCAGTTTGTGAAAGTGACAAAAGTAAACAGACGTAGCCACTTGATTTAGGTTGTGTAGGGTAGAGGGACACACGCACACACACACACACACACACACACACACACACACACACACACACACACACACACACACACACACACACACACACACAGTACCTTCAATATGTCTTACTATTTGATGGAGAAATTGTGTGTTTAAAACGTGTAATGTCATCTGTAAGGCAGTGCTGTTGCCCGTGAATGCAACTGTGCAGCCCTGGTTATGCAAACACACCACGGAAATGAGATTTAGGAAAGGTAGGATGCGAT
>CM049411.1:3772500-3782500 GCA_026929865.2 Hyperoplus lanceolatus
AATAACATTTTGCATATGAGTTACCGATCTTTTTTCTAGAACCGCAAAAAATTCTATCTCCTGTGGCCCTTATAGGCTGCCATACATTTCTGTTGTTGCCTTGGTTACTGGCTTCTTAAATATATATAATTTTTCTTGGTCATTCAACTCAACTTTACGCCTTTTTAGCTGTTAGTCATGTAGTAATACTCTTATCGAAAAAATGGGAAACTTCAATTATTGTCCATGTGGCAGGATAGAAGTTGGAATATACACATCATCTGTTGCCTATAAATATGATGCTGCTAGTCTATCACTTGATTCGATTGTTTGTGTTCATTGTCATTTGCTGTGGTTTGGTTGTTGCTTAAAAGCTATAGTGCGTAACTTCTGTCGCCCCCCCACCCCCGTGAGGAATTCTGAGTAATAACAACAACACTGTCAGTGAAATCTACATGAGGGGGAGACTTTGATAGATCGCGCATGGATTTTATACCTTCTGCTGTACGTCCAGGTTTTTTTCTTTACAGTAGAATCAACAACTGAAACATTTCTTGGGCTCTTCTTGGGGATTTTTCTGAGCTCCTGCACCAGTGTCGGGGAGGGGGGGGGGGGGGATGACACCAGTTTGTAAACGCTGCCATACTGAGAGATACAGAGAGAGTTTTGTAGGAGCTGATAATAGGCTTAATCAACTTTGTGTCAACTTGTTTTATAAATGGCGTAAATTTCACAAAACATTAATTTGTATTAAGAAGTTATGCACTATAGCTTTAAAAAAGACACACACACACACACACACACACACACACACACACACACACACACACACACACACACACACACACACACACACACACACACACACACACACAGAGAAAGGTCTCTATGAATGCTGCCATACTGAGAGATACAGAGAGAGTTTAGTAGGAGCTGATAATAGGCTTAATCAACTTTGTGTCAACTCGTTTGCCGATGGCTTGAACGTAACTGACATTCATCTATATGAAAAAGTTACGCACTATAGCTTTGAAGGCTCATTGTGTATTATAAGAAGTTGCTATGCCTCTTAAATCCACTGATAAGGACTTTCATTTTTAACTTTCATACCATCCATTGTCGAGCCATTTGGGGCGCTACCACTATGTTGAACTTTTTTTTTTTTTTTTGGCATTTTCAAGCTTTATTAGATAGTACAGAGTTGAAATGGAGAGACAGAGAGAGAGAGAGAGAGAGAGAGAGAGAGAGAGGAGGGGATGACCTGCAGTAAAGGTTCCACGGGTCGGATTTGAACCCGCGACCACTGCAACGAAGGCCGGAGACAACACGCTCTGTCCACTACACCAATTTTATCGCAAATATTTGATTACAAAAACTGTCCAAATTTCTGTTAATAATAAAACTAATATGTGAATAACTATACACAACAGAACGCTCCCCTTTCATTCATAACCATATGCATGTTGTGTGTAACATTAAGGTGTGTGTAGTGTGTGTAGTTTTTATTTTAAAAGTGCCTAACAAAGCATGTCTGTGCTCAACATTTAAACACTTATCTGTTTATGTTTTCACTAGCTAGGTGTTACTGTGAAATAAAAGTTGGTAGGTTTTGTTTTTGGCTTTTCTTAAGGAGCTCCGAATTATGAGGTTCTGACTATTTGACATTAAATATTGTAAATTAGTGGGTAACAGTTAACATATTTTTAATTATTTTTATTTTTTGTTTTTCCTGTGTGTGTGTGTGTGTGTGTGTGTGTGTGTGTGTGTGTGTGTGTGTGTGTGTGTGTGTGTGAGTGAGGGCAGTGCTATCTTTACCCTTTTGTCCCACCCTTTGAGATTATAAAATGAGGCAAATCTCTCTCACACATAAAACAGTCATCACTTTCTTCCCTCTTCAAAACCTGTGTGTGTGTGTGTGTGTGTGAATCTACTGTGTGTGTGTGTGTGATCTACTGTGTGTGTGTGTGTGTGTGAATCTACTGTGTGTGTTTGTGTGTGTGTGTCTGTCTGCTTCTCTTATATGGTTGGCTTTGTGCATTTTTTTTCTCCATGCGTTTGTATGTGTATTTATAAATGTTTCTGCTTGTTGCATGTGGGACTTCCCCTTTGAGTCTGTGAGTGTATTTTCAGCTTGTGCTTTTCACCTGCTGAGTTGTGTGTGTGTGTGTCTGTGTGTGTGTGTGTGTGTGTGTGTGTGTGCGTGTGTGTGTGTGTGTGTGTGTGTGTCACTGTAGGGGTGAGCGGGGGCAGGACGTCCGAGTGGAAACTGGCTTTTACTGTCACATCCCATAGTAATCCAATCACACACACACACACACACACACACACACACACACACACACACACACACACACACACACACACACACACACACACTCTTAACCCCCTGAGAGAGTTTGAATGAGCACCCAACGATAGGCACGTATTTCTGGATGACTCGTCCATGTCTCATCCAGTAGGCAAGTAGGTTTTACTGGAACAAAGACGCCATTAGTTCTTTTGTTATTTGTGTGTGTGATATACACAGCTCCGGAAAACATTAAGAGACCAGTCTGGATTTTTCTTAAATCTTTATCTCTACATTACTTCCAGGGAGGACACTCTACCCTAAGTGGAGCTATCATTTTGTGAATACAGTTGACATAGACAGAATAATCTGTACAGTTCCAGACTGCGGAAGAGTTGGAAATATATTGACAGATTAGAACTTGCAGTATCAATAACTCGGAGGCAAAATGTTATTTTAAGACAAACGATGCATGTGGGCGCCCTTGGTAAAAGTTGGTAGGGCGTCCCCCCCCCCCCCATGGGCCTCGGCCAGCAGTGGACCCGGGTTTGATTCCAGCCCGCGGTCGTTCTCTGCATGTCACTCCCCTCTCTGCCCCATTTCAACTATGTCTCTACACTATCAATAAAAAGCATAAAAATTAAAAAGAAAAAGAGACAAACGATGCATTTATAGAAATTTGAATTATCTGTCAACATCTTTCCAACCTCTGCGGCGGTCTGACATGTTCAAGTGCATTTAAAAAAATTCGAAATGTCAACTCTATTCATAACATTTTGACTTCATTCACAAAAATCTTCAACTTTTTTTCAGCATAATGAATTTTTTTTTTCTCTCCCGTTGCCCAAATATGTTTCCCTAACACTCCCCCATATCTTAATATGTCAGCAAATTCATAAAAAAATATCAAACAGCCCGTGTGTGTGTGTGTGCGTGTGTGTGTGTTGTGTGTGTGTGTGTGTGTGTGTGTGTGTGTGTGTGTGTGTGTGTGTAACGATTCCAGTCCTTTAAACCCCGTGCTCTGCCACATTATATCAAGTGTAAATCTATTTGTGTGTGTTTTCTTCAAATATGTTTTTTCTCAACTCAAAGCTCTCTTCTTCACTTCTTCTTGCTCTGAGAATTTTCCCAAATTGTTGGAATATTACGATATGGATACGATATATTGTAAAAATTGTTGAGCTTTCTGTTATAATTGTATAAACTGCTGGTGCAAAATGGCTGTATGTATGTGACATGCTAAAATGCTAATGGTTGCGCTGTTGTGTTATGCTATGCGTGTGTGTGTTGGTTTTTTGGGTTAGTGGGGGATTTGTGTCCAGAGATGCTACTGTACGTGAATGAGGGTTTTTTTTTTTCCGTTTGTTGTCAGGCGAGGTAGTAACCAAGGGGACAAAACGGCCCCATTGCTCCATGGGAAATGAAGTTCTCAGTATATATTATTATTTGTAACACTTTACAATAAGGGTACATTGATTAACTGTTAGTACATGCTAATTTAATGCTTTTCATGGTTAGTTAATGTGTAGTTAATGCCTATTAAGCATTAAAGCAAAGCTGGGGTGGAGGATTTGGGGAGAAAATGGCAGTTAGGATAGAGATTCGAATCCAAATACCTCAACCGCTCCACTTTGTCTCTTTGGTCCCTCCCCTATGGTCCCTCCCTGACACGCTCTACACCAACAAAGTCGTGCCAAAGTGAACGGACAGTCCCAACAGCCAATAAGAACAGAGAATCGGAGCCTCGCTCTGATTGGTCAAAGTGTATAGCTCATGTTAACTTTGACCAATCAGAAATCATATACCCCAGCTTTAAGTAATGTTTTTTTTTGAGGTATAAACTTTTATTTAGCATTTACTAAGCATGTATTAACAGTTAGGTAATGCTTAGTAAATGCTTATTAAGCCTTAATTAAGCATTAAGTAACACCTAATTAATGTACCCTTGTCGTTAAGTGTTACCATTATTATGTACACACATCTCATATTAAAGCCTCTGCTTAAGACTGATGACTGTTCATTCAGAGATCAATGGGTTTCTTATGGAGATTTTAGATTGCAAACAAAATAGAATCTGATTATTATGGGCAATTGTAAAACGATGGAAATTCAATAAAAACGAAAAGAGGTATTTTTACACAATATGCTCCGTGTCTGATTTGTCGTGTAGGCTTTTTTTTTTAAATTCTGGGTTGAAAAGATACTTAAAAAGGGTTTTGCAAGTCTCAATAGTTGTGACAAAATATTGAATGTAAAGGTCCCATACAGCTCCGTAAAAAATTGAGAGACCAGTCTGGATTTGTCTTAAATCTTCATCTCTACGTTACTTAATAGAAATGCTATATACAATATTCTTATTGTGAATTTGGTAGAAATGTTGTCAGTAGTTTATAGTATAAAACCAAAATGTTCATTCTACTCAAACATATGCCTATAAATAGTAAAACGAGAGACACTGAACATTTGGAGTGGTCTCTTATTTTTCCCAGAGCTGTATGTAACTTTAGGAAATTCCTTCTCTCTTGTTCGTTTGCAGGTGAAAACGGGTCTAGATATGGAAGTTTAAATCAGGCGAAATCTGGTTGAAAATGATTTATCGTCTGAGACATCAAGGTAACAACATTGAAGTGACTTTTAAAAGATTAAACTGATGCATTTTCAACGTATTTCCGCTCAGGCAGGGGGCAGCAGTTGAGTAGGAGGTCCCTAATGTGGACAAAAGTCACTTTGCTGTTCCCACTATCAAATGAATGCGGACACAACGGACGTAAACCACCTCCGAATGTAGTTTTTGTGATCCGATCTCAGTTAAAGCTGTATTCAGGTGATCAGATCACAAAAACCACATGTTAAAGACACATGGAAACGGGGTCTTTGACACACTCCAGCTCACATCAGCTTTAATACTAACCTCGATGTATAGATGTTTGGATCTGCATATCACCAACACATTTACTGCTTTTTTACATTTTTACACACTACACTCTGTGTCTGATTTGTTGTCTCACTGGCCTTTTGTGTTTGGGGTTGAAACAAACTCAAGTAAAGGTTAAAATTACATATGTCAAATTCTTTTTTTTTTTTTTTTTAACCTTTATTTATACAGGTAAATCCCATTGAGACCGAAGACTCTTTTACAAGGGAGACCTGTTCCCATTCCCACGTTACCATTCACACACTTTCATACACCGATAGCAGCAGGCTAACTATCGACATTCACAAGGCAAGGTGGGTGAAGAGTCTTGCCCAAGGACACAACAACCATGACACAGGTGGCAGGGTGGGGATCGAACCTCCAACCCTTTGATCATCAGCCGACCCGCTCTACCAACTGAGCCACAGTCGCCCCAATAATTCTGACACAATATCATGTTTAAATCTGTAATACTCTTCATATTTTGACATACATTTTGCGCAAGTGTGCGAGCCGTAATCTGCAAACCACCAGGTCAGAATTCAGTCATCATTTCTTTGCATGTATTTGTTCATTTAGTTAAAAGAAAAAGTCTTGGTATGTAGGTTAATCATCAGGCAACATGAGTTTTATAATTAGTTTTTGAAACACTAAGATAACTTCTAAAGTATTTAAAGAGGACCTATGATGCTTTTTGACTTTTATGACCTAAAGTAGTATAATAGGTCCTCTTTAAGTAACTGTATTTCAGTGTAGAAATGCAGTAATTAAAAGACCAAGACATCTAAAAACACACTTAAAGGCCCACTTCACCGGTTGGAATATGAAGGTGTATTGAACTCTGAGATCCTATTTAGTATAAATGTGCAAAAAAAAAAAATTAAATCGGATCATCCTTGCCTGAGAAAAGGCAGAAAGAGTGTTTTATGGTCTCACTGTCTAACCCTACAGTTTCCTTCTTGTGACATCACAGTAAGGGTTAGGATTAACAGGACAGCTGGGCCAAGGGAAGACTGAGGGAAGACTGAGGGAAGAAAAACCTCATTCATTATTAGGGGGCCAAGCCCGAGAAGGGCCTGGGACCGCGTTTTGCAGAGCAACGCGGTTCCATAGCCCTGCTGGGCAGGGAACCCTGTTGTTTTTGCTGGGATTTTTATTCCTATTCCTTACGTAAAAGTGGTGCTGCAGCCCAAACCGTAAAGGGTTGGGACATACCACTTGCATCACTAGTTCAGACCCCCGGTCTCTCAGCATACAAAAAAATTCAGACATGCCGGCCACTAGGTGGCGCTACAACAAAGGAAAAGGCGTTTTGGGCTATAACTTCCGCACCGAAAGTCCGACAGTCAAAAACGTTATATCCATGGATGCCCACAAGTCAGCTGCATCTTTTCAGATAGGCCACGCCCATGTGCGTATATATACATTTTTTGCTACATCGCAAAAACTGTGTCAGTCACCAAAACATACTCCTCCCACAGTTTTTGCCCGATTTGGACGAAACCAAAAGCATTATGCTCTACCAACTCCCACGAGCCAGATTTGGATAAGGAATTTTTCTACGACCATCGGAAGACCAAACGGTAGCGCTTTAAAGATTTGCACATTAGCTACCTTGTACCAAACTGCTCCTAAATCCAAAACGATTCCTGCTATTAACACCAAACTTCACACAAGTGTGTGTCCTATGGTTCTCAGGTTGGTTCTACTTTTTCCTTAAATTGCTCCCAAAGGGGGCGCCAAAAACACACTTGAGCATCTTTCCCTGCAATCTTTTTGCCTTTTGGTCTATAACTCCCAAACCAAACATCCCACATTCAAAAACTTTACATCCCCGGATTCCGTGAAGCGAGGGGCCGGCGCCGCGGACGACGACACCCGATCCCGAGTCGCGTGGGAGGCTTGGTCCCCGTTCACAACTGCTTGCAGTTCTAGTATTATAATAGTTATTTTATAATGATAGAACGCTGGTTCCGTATGGGTGAAGTATTCCTTTAAACTTCAGCTTAACTTTAACCTTAATGTCCAAATGTTTGGATCTGCTTATCAAAAAAACAGTGGCATGTTTTAAAAAATGTTGTTAATTTTTTTTCTTTTTTGTGACTGTATTTTATTATTTCTAATTCTCCTGTGGACACCAGAGAAATGTCACTTAGCGCTCCATCTCTAACCCTGTGATCTTGGGAACTCGTCCTTGTTGAACTTCCTCACACACACACACACACACACACACACACACACAAACACACACACACATACATACATACATACACACACACACACACACACACACACACACACACACATACATACATACATACATACACACACACACACACACACACACACACACACACTGTGCTGTACAGTATATACAGTATCTCACAAAAGTGAGTACACCCCTAACATTTCTTCAAATATTTCATTATATCTTTCCATGCGACAACACTGAATAAATGACACTTTGATACAATGTAAAGTAGTCAGTGTACAGCTTGTATAACAGTGTAAAGTTACTGTCCCCTCAAAATAACTCGACACACAGCCATTAATGTCTAAAGTGTTGGCAACAAAAGTGAGTACACCCCTAAGAAAATTTTTCCAAATTGGGCCCAAAGTGTCAATATTTTGTTTTGCCATCATTATTTTCTATCACTGCCTTAACCCTCTTGGGCATGCAGTTCACTAGAGCTTCACAGGTTGCAACTGGAACCCTCTTCTACCCATTCATGACGACATCAAGGAGCTGGTGGATATTAGAGTCCTTGCGCTCCTCCATCTCCCGTTTGAGGATGCCCAAAAGATGCTCAATAGGGTTTAAGACTGGAGACATGCTTGGCCAGTCCATAACCTTTACCCTCAGCTTCTTTAGCAAGCCAGTGGTCATTCGGAGGTGTGTTTGGGGTCGTTATCATGTTGCAGTACTGCCCTGCGGCCCAGTTTATGAAGGGAGGGGATCATGCTCTGCTTCAGTATGTCACAGTACATGTTAGAATTCAATGAACTGTAGATCCCCAGTGCTGGCAGCACTCATGCAGCCCCAGACCATGACACTCCAACCACCATGCTTGACTCTAGGCAAGACACACTTGTCTTTGTACTCCTCACCTGGTTGCCGCTCCACACTCTTAACACCATCTGAACCAAATAAATGTATTTTGGTCTCATCAGACCACAGGACATGGTTGCAGTAATCCATGTCCGTAGTCTGTTTGTCTTCAGCAAACTTTTTGTGGGGTTTCTTGTGCATCATCTTTAGAATAGGCTTCCTTCTGGGATGACAGCCATGCAGACCAGTATGATGCAGAGTGCGGCGTATGGTCTGAGCACTGACAGGTTGACCCCCCACCCCTTCAAGCCCTTCAGCAATGCTGGCAGCACTCATACGTCTATTTTCCAAAGCCAACCTCTGTGTACGACGCTGACCATGTGCACTCAACCTTCGTAAACTGGGCCGCAGGGTGGTATTGCAACATGATAACGACCCCAAACACACCTCCAAGACGACCAGTGGCTTGCTAAAAAAGCTGAGGGTAAAGGTTATGGCCTGGCCAAGCATGTCTCCAGACCTAAACCCTATTGAGCATCTTTGGGGCATCCTCAAACAGAAGTTGGAGGAGCGCAAGGTCTTTAATACCCACCAGCTCTGTGATGCTGTCATAAATGGGTGGAAGAGGGTTCCAGTTGCAACCTGTGAAGCTCTAGTGAACTACATGCCCAAGAGGGTTAAGGCAGTGATAGAAAATAATGGTGGCCACACAAAATATTTACACTTTGGGCCCGATTTGTACATTTTTTCTAAGGGGTGTACTCACTTTTGTTGCCAGCAGTTTAGACATTAATGGCTGTGTGTCGAGTTATTTTGAGGGGACAGTAAATTTACACTGTTATACAAGCTGTACACTGACTACTTTACATTGTATCAAAGTGTCATTTCTTCAATGTTGTCCCATGGAAAGATATAAAGAAAAATGTGAAGAAATGTGAGGGGTGTACTCACTTTTGTGAGATACTGTAGGAGGATATCGCGTGCAGGAAAAATACCAAAATAAAAACACGGGAATCTCCTGCACACACACACACACACACACACACACACACACACACACACACACACACACACACACACACACACACACACACACACAGAGAAAAAGATGAGAGCCTCAGAGGGAGTTAGAAAACCAAACAAAACTTCCCCGGAACCAAAACAAGCGAGGCTATTCAAAGCTACCTGTCGCTGCTGGTTTCTCACACACCACCTGCTACCCGACACACACACACACACACACACACACACACACACACACACACACACACACACACACACACACACACACACACACACACACACACACACACACACACACACACAGAGACATCACGTGCGGCCGTGTTTTGACGCACATCCCTCCGCCACTGAAGTCAATTCTTCGACCCAGACTTTAAAGACTCGACGAGGGTATTTTTAGATGCGTGATGCACTACACATACAAGGTCTTCCTTCCTTTGAAATATCTCTCAAAGCATTGTGTATGTGTGTGTGTGTGTGTGTGTGTGTGTGTGTCCTAGTTTGTCAGTGTGTCTGTCAGTGTGTGTGTGTGTGTGTGTCGTGTGTATCCTGTGTCTGTGAGTGTGTGTATGTACATCTGTGTCTCTGTGTGTGTGTGTGTGTGATCCTACGTCTGTCAGTGTGCGTATGTACATCTGTGTCTCTGTGTGTGTGTGTGTGTGTGTGTGTGTGTGTGTACGTACATCTGTGTCTGTGTGTGTGTGTGTGTGTGTGTGTGCGTACTTGTGTGTGTGTGTGTGTGTGTGCG
>CM049411.1:3792500-3800000 GCA_026929865.2 Hyperoplus lanceolatus
GTAACTTTAAAGGGACACTGTGTAACATTTTAAATAATTTATCAGCTAAAATCGATGTCCTGACAGGATTTAATTTCCAATAATTAATGAAGTATATACCCAAATCATTAATTGCATTTATTCCATGTATCTTATATAATCAAACTAACAATTGAGCACATTGATAGCATGTTATGTTATAGGTCAACTAACACTCTTTAAGTCACAAGCGCAAAGTCGTAAACTGATAGAGACAGAACACAGATTGTAGAGAAATCTTTATGTACTTTCCCACACCTTGAGGCTAAACAGGTATCCTTTTCTCCACAATGGGCCTCTGTAGACCTTCCATAACAAGTTATCAGCAGATAGGATACATTATTCCATCAAGGACATCGGCAGGATAGAGTAGGGCTTCCGCATAGGGCAGGTTCTTCAGCCAGGAGCCAGAAGATTGGATGATTTTTGATGAATGACAAGCTAAACCATCCAATACACATGTATAACTGAACTGTTAAATACCAACTGAATGTCCGGAGAAGCGCTTCTTCTTTTTTGCTGCTCGTTGACTATCTGCTATCTGCATAAGCTGTAACCTGACGACATCGCTTTTTCATTAAACAATCCATTGTGACTTTTTATCCTCGTCTCCTCCAACATTTTTGCATCCTCATCTTCCTCTTAAGAAACGAACACGTATAATAATAATAGTTTTATTAAATTGGTGACCGCGACGTGCTTCAAGAGGGAGAAAAAGGAGAGCATCTCGACCCGCTGGTCGGCACGGGGAGCCAGGAACCATCACTCAAAAAGCGCTGACAAAACAAAGGTGAGCAGAACGCCTGGTGTATAAACCAAAAAGTTTCTGTAATTGGATATGACTAAATTTGTTGAGTGGTGGGGCCATAATACCAGGCCTAGCAGTGTGGTAAAGTAAAGTTAGTTTATTGTTATTTTTTGTAGATAATGGCGAAGTGATGTCGGCATGAGCAGAAAAAATTCTTGCATATATGTGCTGTGCTCTGTCCTTTCTGTGCTTCTGACATGCTGGTTTATTTATGTTTCCCTAGAGTGCAGAGCCCGTTTAAATGTTGGATAAATGATTGTTGTAGATCATTCTGGTACGAAGACTGCCAGAACCTGAAATGCATGTGTTTGTAGTATAACACTTGTTTTGTGTGTGTGAGGTTGTCTAATCCGCGTCCTTTTAAAAAAAGAAGACACCTCCTAGATTTGGCGGTTCGAAAACTGTTATGTAAAATGACATTTGACAGGTAATGCAGGCTGGCAAAAGTGTCATGAACTTTTGTAACAGGTGACTGGTTCGCTAAGGGCCGACATTTGGCAGGGACAGTAGGCTAACAGATGTGATGGACTTTTGTAACAGGTGACTGATTCGTTAAATGCCGACATTTGGCAGGTACAGCATGTGACTGGTTCGCCATTTGGCAGGTACAGCATGTGACTGGTTCGCCATTCGGCAGGTACAGCATGTGACTGGTTCGCCATTTGGCAGGTACAGCATGTGACTGGTTCGCCATTCGGCAGGTACAGCATGTGACTGGTTCGCCATTTGGCAGGTACAGCATGTGACTGGTTCGCCATTTGGCAGGTACAGCATGTGACTGGTTCGCCATTTGGCAGGTACAGCATGTGACTGGTTCGTTAAATAAATAAGGTTGTAACAGTTTGCGCAGAGCATGATAACTGATTTCAGATGTCGACGGGGAGCTACTCGCTTTGACAAAGTCTATTTCTCTGTCTTTCCATAAAATAGATTGATCTGGCTTAAACCAGTAATTTGTCAAAGGGAGTGACTCACTGAGCGTGTTATGACATGGTGGGATAGGCTTTGTGTTATAAAGAAAAATAACTTGTAATTGCGCTCAGCTGCATCTCAGTCACGTGAGCTATGTTGACGAGTGGTGGGCTGATACAGTAAATTACTAAACAGGACGACTGGCAGTGTCGATTACGAGGATAATGTTTAAATGCGAGCTCTGTGCTCTGAGTATTGAATTTCTATTGTTAAAACTACTGCTAGTTAAGTGGATTAACTATAGAAACCCCTCTTAAAATACTCCTCTGTCTTAACCAGCATGGAAATGATTGTATGCTAAGTAACTGCATGTGTATGTATTTGTCTACCTCAGCTCTGATACTAACAAATAATTACTACCTCAAACATCACAACACACACACACGCTGACGTCAACACACACACACTCTTACTCATCAGCCCCCCATGTGTACGTCTACACACGTATACAGCACTGCCAGCTATTTTGCTGAAATGCATTTTTAGTTTTTTGGGATTTGAGAGAGAGAGAGAGACGGAAACTGGCCACTTCCGTTTCTGCCCACTCTGAAAACCCTCTGTGAATTATCCCTTGAAAAAATTAAGATACCACTACAAATGATTAGTAGCTATGTTTCCATCTGCTTGTCAGTCGAAATTGAAATGAAAAAGTAACAAAACTGTCAGCGGGTTTGAAAAAAGCATCAATGACACATCACACACGAACACACACACGAAACATGTGAGTTTTCTCATTGGTATGCGCAAAAGTGGCAACGTTGGCAAGAATATTGACTGTTATCAGATTAAAAGGTTTAAATTTATTGTATAATCCTTTATAGTTATTTCAATCGTGTCCTTTTTATATATGACACTAATGTAGTTGAGTTCACAATCTCTCTCTGAGGTTCTCTTTGAAAAATCTGCCCCAAGCTCTGTGAGCTTTAAAGGTGTACTCTGACATGTTGCTAGGTAAAAACCAGGTCTAATTAAAGGTCCCCCTTCTTTTCATGAGGTTAAATACACGCTTTGTGGTGTGTTCATTTAATACAACCCGTTTTGTAGACGGATAGATATCTCAATTTAAAGGTGCAATAACTTTTTGTTTTGTTTTTGTTGTTTATTTTTTAAGGTGTCGGTCCTACTAATATCTCAAATTAAAGGTACTGTACAGACGCAGTGTCTTGGATGTAGACTAATTTTGATGTGAGAAACGTAAAGATGTGATCAGATATTTTTAAAAAAAGGTTTCTTTTAAAAAAAAGAGGGAAAAGTAGACACACTCAGTCTGTGTGCAGTACTCTCTGCTAGGTTACTCCCTTCCCTTATCGCAAAACCAGGAATGTGCACTGTGTGCCCCAGGCCTGGAAGAGCCCTGAGGATAATAGTGTCTTCTCAAAATGCATGTTTAATGAATTAGTAATTGCCAAACATTATTAAGGTTACTGTGTATTGTGTAATATAGGTTTCGTTAACTGTTTCTTTTCTTGTATTTCTTTAGGCACCAGCCCTGTTATAGTGGACAGCTGGGTGGTTCTTATCTCTAGTTGAAGGCCCTGAGCGCTCTGACAACACAAAAGGCAAGATATCTTAGTTTTGATTAGATATCTCTATAGTTAATTAATAATCCAAATTCAAGGGGAACACTTTTATTTATTTATTTTTGTTTTTTGTTTGGGTTGGTTTTGGGTATTTTTTCCCCCTGGCAAAAGCCTCATTTCCTACATTGATAAGATGAACCCTCAATATGAAGACGAAATTGAGGAGCACATTAAGAAAAGACTTGATCAAGTTAGGGCTGAATACTGGAAGGAAAAACTACTACATGAGGCAGGGTCCCATGATGCTTTTGGACTAGAGGGAAGTGTGAACGATTCCCCTCACATGATTAATGACCCTGTAACCTCCACCGATGGAAACGATGCTGATTTGCCCTGCACTGATCTGGAGGAAAAAAGAGGGAGAAGTGTCTGGGACCCTTCTAGTCGACACCCCTCCCATGATCACCGCCACAGCAAATACAGCCTCTGCAAGCCCTGAGGATAACCCCAATGGCCCCCTCGATGTGGACACGACTGAAGACCAAATGCCTGTACGTGTAGGAGCCACTGGAGCACACGTCTACACGCCTTTTGCCCATAGAGACATAGAGACACTAATTGAGAAGCTTCCTGAACTCACAGGAGGGGCCCGACAGTGGATCAGGCAATTCGAGAACCTGACTATGGGAGACAGTCACTGTGCAGGTGATCTGAAGGCCCTATTAGGTCGAGTGGAGGGTTCGGACATGGCATGCCGCCTTCTAACAAAGGCTGGAGTCTTCCCCACCACATCAGACAGCACTCCCCTGAATGCTTTTAGGGCTCCCCTGTGGACGGCACTACGTGAGCAGTTCCCTACAGAAAGAACTGTCTCTGACGTGGCGGACATTAAGATCAACAAGGGCGAGGCAATACTGTCTTACTTAAAGAGGGCCGCTGAGTTATGGGAGTTGCACACTAATGCAAGACACGATTCCCATGCGTCCATACAAGCCCTGTGGAGGATGCAGTGTATCAAGGGACTGCCTGAACCCGTTCAGAAAACATTGGCAGCAGAACAACCATTCGCTCATAAGAAATACACTACATGGAGGAGTACTCTAGCCCACTTCTACAAACTGTACCAGGCAGAACAAAGCAAGGAGGAGGAAGAGCGGAAGGACCTGGCTAAACGCCTGCTGAAACTACAGGTGGAGGAGTATACTAGAATAAAGTCTAAGCCTAAACAAATGGTTGTGGAATCCCCATCCCCTCCCCGTGAGCAACCTGCTTCCTCGAACTATCAGAACCCCCAGCAGAACCAATGGAATAATAACAATGGCAGGGGCCGAGGCAACTATAAAGGAAAAGGCAATGGGAGACCCAACCGTCCGTGTCATGCCTGTCAAGAAGACGGACACTGGGTTAGAGATTGCCCACTCGTTAAGGAAACGATCCAGCGTCGAGAGCAGCAGCAAAACCCACGACAACAACAAGGTAGAAGCTTCAACAATCCCTCCCGGGGTGGAAGGGCAGCATATGGAGGATCTGGAACTGCCTGAAATGCAACAGCCAACCATGCCCTTGGCCAAAGGTCCCGATTCCCCGCCTGGATGCCTAATCAGTACTAAGAAGACCCAGTGTCTGAAGCAGGCCGATTCTGTCCACAAGTTGCAGAACCTATTCTAGCCTGCTCCCCACAAGAGACAATAACATTCTGGTCCCATCGACCATCCCCTAGATTATTTGTTTTGTTTTGTTTTATTTTATGGTTTGGCCCTGTGTTTCCCCTTTGAATTTGGGTATATTCAGGCAGTGATTAGTTTATTTGAACCTTAATGAGTTATTGCCCTTTTTGCCATTACACTTATATAGCTATTAGCTGCTGTAGGTTAAAATTAATTGACCCTTGATTAAAAGCACATTAGGATACTTTTAATATTATTTGCAGACTGTTTTTGTTTTTTCCCCTTCATGGAAAAGAGGGTGACAAAAAAAAAAAAAAAAAAAATTTCTTTATGCCTTTGGTTTTTGAATCAATCCGTAGTTTGTTTTACTTTTCTTTATTTTTTGGTATCATTAAAGTTACTGTAGTTACGGTTGTTCCAAAAGAGGGACGTCAGTAAGTTAAGTTTTAATTTTTCATTTTTTAATGATTTATTAAGTTTTACACCACTACGTGTTGTAAAAAGAGGGAGATTATATAGGTTAAAATTATAGATATAGGTTATGTAAGATAACCAACACCCCGCTGCTGGCGCTCATAAAATGACAAACCTCTCTTGGAGTTACACGCACACACATACACATACACATACAAACACTTCACAATACATGAATTGCTGCTAAAGCCTAGGACATGAGAAGAGGGAGGTCATATGCCTTCTTCTGATGTCTGGCAAATTAATTGTTATAATTGTTTGTCTGTACTAATTGTTTGTCTCAAGCTTGTGTTGACCAGGTGCAGCCGCAGGCTGGGCCAGGAGCAACTCCTAGCCAGACTCCAGACCTACAGGTAGGAAAGTGGGTGCAGGTCAAAAGTCACGTTCACAGAGAAAGTGAGAATTGAACCTGGGTGGTGGAACCGGTACGCAGTAATTGAACGTACTTCTAAGTAAAGGTAAAGCTGGAGCATTTTGGCACCACTTCACAAATTGTGCACCTTCCTCTACCAACCTCTCCATTGAAGAGGTTAGTTAAATAAAATGCAACCAAATGTTGGCTCTAAAAACGGATAAGTTAAAACTAGTTGTCTACAAAGACAAAAGCCGTAACCAATTTTTTATTTTTTATTAGAAATGTTATCACTGATTAAGTGTCCTACCCTGTTTTGATAAGGCCCTAATCTTAAAGTAAATGTATGCACCAGATGTGCTCTCACAGCCAATGACCCCCTTCAGATGGGTTTTTGAAATTGATGAATTAATTCACCTTTAGTATGTGAATTTAGAAATGTTAATCCTTTGTGTTTGACTTTGAATCCCGGATGTGAAGGATGTGTTTCTGTGTTAATCATTTGAAAATCAATGTTTTGTCTGATATTGTGTTTCCCTTTGTACTTCCAGATTGAGATTAGTTACTGTTAACACCCACCATGGACTTGGAGTTTTTATGATTTTTATGAGCAAATGGAAACTAGATAAAACGATAAATTACGAAATGTTACATTAATGCCTGAGGTGGATAATGTCACCTGTTTTTTAGACCCATTCAATGTACTGTGCCATTTAGATTGTCTAAACTGAACATGAAGGTGTAGATTAATTAAGTACTGTTTAGTGTTGTTTTTACTATGATAATTGTAAACCACTGTGTCTAATTTAATTTTCTGTGTCTAGTGCCGATGTTCCACCGTCCATTGTAGTATACGCCGGAAATTACTCTTGTTTCAAAAGAACAGGTCAGGGGCCAGATGTTAAGAATTTACCTAGTGAGTTTTGTGAGACGACTATTGATGTCTCCCTTGACCCTAACTTCCTGAGACAACCTAGAGCAGACTTGTACTCCCTTATCTGCTGAGAAACTCCCTCCCCAGATGCCTTTGCTTAATGTTGCCATTTTTGTACCAACTGACTCTGAGAACGAACACTCAGAGGAGGAGTCACTGAGTGAATGCCTTTTTGTTCAAGTTTATTTCCCTCTAAGTTGCAAGGTAAACTAGTCTTATATTGGACTTTGTTCAAACCTTTATTTGTTCTAATTAATTAACACTCCGTTTTGGAGTGTTAAAAGAGGGATTTGACAGGATTTAATTTCCAATAATTAATGAAGTATATACCCAAATCATTAATTGCATTTATTCCATGTATCTTATATAATCAAACTAACAATTGAGCACATTGATAGCATGTTATGTTATAGGTCAACTAACACTCTTTAAGTCACAAGCGCAAAGTCGTAAACTGATAGAGACAGAACACAGATTGTAGAGAAATCTTTATGTACTTTCCCACACCTTGAGGCTAAACAGGTATCCTTTTCTCCACAATGGGCCTCTGTAGACCTTCCATAACAAGTTATCAGCAGATAGGATACATTATTCCGTCAAGGACATCGGCAGGATAGAGTAGGGCTTCCGCATAGGGCAGGTTCTTCAGCCAGGAGCCAGAAGATTGGATGATTTTTGATGAATGACAAGCTAAACCATCCAATACACATGTATAACTGAACTGTTAAATACCAACTGAATGTCCGGAGAAGCGC
>CM049411.1:3805000-3810000 GCA_026929865.2 Hyperoplus lanceolatus
TCTCATACTCTCTATCCCACTCTCCCTATCTCTCCCTCTCTCCCTATCTCTCTCTCTCTCCTCTCTCTCTCTCTCTCTCTCTCTCTCCCTCTCTCTCTCTATATATCTCCATATCTTACTCTATGATTTATTGGACGTCAGCTGCTGTTTAGTTTGTCGTTCTGTTTGCTGTCAGCTCCTTGTGATTAATATTCTGTCAACACCATATTTGGCTTCCATAACGTTAGCTTACAAAACATGACAGCGGTACTCCCCTCGTTTGGGGTTACAACCTGGACACGTAGACGTAAAATATCGTAAATGTTCTGGCCTCAAACACACATACACACACACACACACACACACACACACACACACACACACACACACACACACACACACACACACACACACACACACACACACACACACACACACACACACACACACACAGACACAGAACCACCCGACACAATGTTTCCGAGGTCCCTGGCGTATTTAGAGATATCTTAGAGAGATGTGTTAATGCTCCTTTAATGCTGTATATATAGCTCTTAAATAGTCTCCAAGAGGGTTAATAATAATAATAATAATAATAATAATAATAATAATAATAATAATAATAATAATAATAATAATAATAATAATAATAATAATAATAATAATAATAATAATTCATTCAAGGTCACCTTACAGGGCAGAGTTAAAAAACAAAATCAACAATGATAGAAAACACAAGAACAAGACACATTAAAACAATTTACACAAGGATGGTGAGATGGGTGGGAGACAGTGAATTATATGGAATATGACAGTTTAAAAAGATGGGTTTTTTCACACACACACACACACACATACAAGTAAACACACACACACACACACACACGCACACAGACAGACACACTCTCTTGTACACACACCCACAAATGCACACACACACAGTCTCTTGCACTCACACAAACGCACGCACACACACAGACACACTCTCGTGTACACACACGCACACACACACACACAAATGCACACACACACAGTCTCTTGCACTCACACACGCACACACACACACGCACACGCACGCACACTTACACTCACACTCACACTCTCACTCTCTCAAATACATACACACATCTAAACACACACACACACACACACACACACACACACAACCACCTGCCCTGAGTGTGACCAACCTGATACAACCATTGTTCAAAGGTTGAGGGCCAGGCTTAACTATCTCTGTAGAACTATTGGTCACAATTTGATGGTGCTGTTTTGAACCAGATGAAATTCTACCCCGTAACAACAACACAAACATCTCCAGACTTAGACACAGTGTGTGTGTGTGTGTGTGTGTGTGTGTGTGTGTGTGTGTGTGTGTGTGTGTGTGTGTGTGTGCGTGTGTGTGTGTGTGTGTATGTGTGTTTGTGTGTGGTGTGTTTGTGTGTGTGTGTGTGTGTGTGTGTGTGTGTGTGTGTGTGTGTGTGTGTGTGTGTGTGTGTGTGTGTGTGTGTGTGTGTGTGTGTGTGTGTGTGTGTGTGTGTGTGTGTGTGTGTGTGTGTTGTGTGTGTGTGTGTTTGTGTGTGTGTGTGTGCGTGTGTGTGTGTGTATGTGTGTTTGTGTGTTTGTGTGGGTGTGTTTGTGTGTGTGTGTGTGTGTGTGTGTGTGTGTGTGTGTGTGTGTGTGTGTGTGTGTGTGTGTGTGTGTGTGTGTGTGTGTGTGTGTGTGCGTGTGTGTGTGTGTGGGTGTGTGTGTAGGTCAACGGCCTTAGTAACCAAATCTCCCCGGGCTTTCCAATGTAAACAACAGATCGGAGTGTCAAACGTAATGAGTTGTCGCGTTGTCTTGTCCGCTGCACGTGTGACCTACATAGGACAGGACCACTTATTATAGACCCATGACGATATGGGTTACCAACCAAAATGGGGCTCAACTAGATAGCGGTTTATTGAGTTGGCAGGAGAGGAAAAAAACCCAGTGGCAAAACATGTATCATCGCCGCAACCTGAGTGAAACAGTTCACAAAGGCACGGATTAATGTTTTAAAAAAAAAAATACATCAAACAAACAAGTTCTCAGAAAAACGGACTTTGCAACAACACTGACCGATAATTGGATTTTTTGGGATTTCATTTCTATAGCCCAATTTCAAAATAAAGCCATTTGCCTCAGTCGTGGGCTTGGTTGTTACTGGCAACAGCAGACAGACAATAGCTGGTTAACAACAGCTTAAAATGTGGTGATATATCAATGTGTTATGTCCTGCAGCCTTCCTCACAATAGCGTGGGTGCATTTCCTTCCCCCTAATTACCGATTATTTGGAATTGACATTCGATGGTACACTGGTTGGTTTCGTTGGAAGTTGCTGCCTTTGTAAATTAATTGAATACGGTAAAAGCTGTGTCAACGTGCACGTTTTTTTTTTGTTAACCTTTATTTATACAGGTACATCCCATTGAGACCCAACACTCTTTTGCAAGGGAGACCTGTTCCCATTCCCACGTTACCATTCACACACACATTCATACACCGATAGCAGACTAACTATCGACATTCACACGAGGCAAGGTGGGTGAAGTGTCTTGCCCAAGGACACAACAACTGTGACACAGGTGGCGGGGCGGGGATCGAACCTCCAACCCTTTGATCATCAGCCGACCCGCTCTGCCAACTGAGCCACGTACAACACAACAACCGAAACAGGTGTCTTCCAAAACATTGCTCTCTAACACCCCTAGTGGCAAATAACTGCACTACAATCTTCCCTGTGTTCCAGTCCCCATACTATCTACTATTTAGTACGGTAGAAAAAAAGATTTAGGATGTCACAATTCTTGTGGCCAGATGTAGTATGGTTAGAGATACTCGGATGCCTACTACATCCGGACAAGATTTTAAGTGTTGAAAACAGCATCCCATTTGGGCGATTCTGACCCACAATCCAGTGCAGTGTTATGATGAAATAAATAAGTAAAAGTATGTCCCAATTGTAGCACACTGCATCCTAACTAGATTATTTTTATGGTCAGATGTAGTAGAGAAAAGAATGAGTGTGAGATTTGGAACGCAGGGAAATACTTTTTTTTCTGACATAACATTTTATTTTGAAAGTATGGGAGGACATTTTAGATTTCTTAACGTTAAACATTAAAGTGAATATGCTTAACGTTTGCTTATAGTTTAAACAATGTACTTATAACCTGTAAAGTAGAGTATACGCCATGTTAGTTGTCTGTTTTATTTTGTCTTTTGTTTGCGTGTTCACTTTTTCATCTGTGCGTATGTGTTCTTTAAAAAAAAAAAATAAATAAAAAATAAATAAATATATATATATATATACATATATATATATATATACATATATATATAATTAAATTATTATTAATACATTATTATCGCCCACTGTGTCACCTAACTGTTTGTAGTGCACTGTTTATGACAAAAAAACCTAGTTAAATGGACAGTCGTCAGCTGCATTAAAGTCACAACAGATCTATAAATATATGTTCAAAGACGCCAGACTGATTAGCCAATCAAATAACATGTACGTCAATGGGTTTGATGTAAAGCTTTTCAATAAACAGTCACGTGACAGTCACAGTTCATATGTTTTTGTGTGTGTGTGTGTGTGTGTGTGTGTGTGTGTGTGTGCGCTTGTGTGCTGCTCTTTTAAAATGAATATGTAAATGTATTTTGGGTGTGGCTTCATATATGTATTTTAATTTTATTTATTTTTTTTCAACTACATGTTTTCTCTTTTATAAATTTGTATGTGGAAATAAACTAAACTAAACTAAACTAAACTAAACATGACCATAACAATGAATTAACAATATGATGGGGGTCGTTGTGACCGAAATCAGAAGCCTCCATTCAACCATGCAGTTTTATATGGATGGAAGTATTTGTGTTACACATTGAACAATTGATCATATTGAGGTCAAACCGACCCCAGCTGGTTTCACATGCAGTATAGGTTTGGGCGGTAATACTGTTTTATTTTGTCTTTTGTTTGTGTGTTCTTCTTCGTAAGAAAAAAAAAAATAAAGTGAATAACCCACTTTGTCACCTGCCTGTTTGTAGTGTTCTGTTTCTTTCATATTAATGACAAAAAAGACCTAGCTGAGTGGACAGTCGTCAGCTGCATAAACAACGTCACAACATGTCTATTTATATATTCAAAGAGGCCAGACAGATTAGCCTATCAGAACACATCTAGCCAGCCAATCAAAGGACATCTACGTCAATGGGTTTGATGGAAAGCTTCAAATAAACAGTCAAGTGACCAGGGAGGTGATTAGGGCATGTTTTCTCCCACTAAGAGTGAGTCAGACAGAGACAGAGACAGAGAGAGAGAGACAGAGACAGAGACAGAGACAGAGAGAGAGAGAGAGAGAGACAGAGACAGAGACAGAGACAGAGAGAGAGACAGAGACAGAGACAGAGACAGAGAGAGAGAGAGAGAGAAGAGAGAGAGAGAGAGACAGAGACAGAGACAGAGACAGAGACAGAGACAGAGAAAGAGACAGAGACAGAGAGACAGAGACAGAGAGAGAGAGAGAGAGAGAGAGAGACAGACAGAGACAGAGACAGAGAGAGAGAGAGAGAGAGAGAGAGAGACAGAGAGAGAAAGAGAGAGAGAGAGACACACAGAGAGAGAGAGAGACAGAGACAGAGACAGAGAGAGAGAGAGAGAGAGACAGAGAGAGAGAGGGAGACAGAGACAGAGACAGAGAAAGAGACAGAGACAGAGACAGAGAGACAGAGACAGAGACAGAGAGACAGAGACAGAGACAGAGACAGAGACAGAGACAGAGACAGAGACAGAGACAGAGAGAGAGACAGAGAGAGAGAGAGAGAGAGAGAGAGAGAGAGAGACAGAGACAGAGACAGAGACAGAGACAGAGACAGAGACAGAGACAGAGAGAGAGAGAGAGAGAGAGAGAGAGAGAGAGAGAGAGAGAGAGAGAGAGAGAGAGCGAGAGAGACAGAGACAGAGACAGAGAGAGAGAGAGAGAGAGAG
>CM049411.1:3815000-3820000 GCA_026929865.2 Hyperoplus lanceolatus
CACACACACACACACACACACAATACACACACAGACGTACACACACAGACGTACACACACACACACACACACACACACACACACACACACACACACACACACACACACACACACACACACACACACACACACACACACACACACACACTATTTTCTCATTATAAAATATGAGCGCTCTGACCCGTTGATATGACAGAGGTGGCCGGTGGCAGGTCAGATAATATCAGGTCAGATCGGCCGGCGCACATTGATGATGATTATCATTTCATTCATTTTTCAGTCATTTGTCCTGTGTGTGTGTGTGTGTGTGTGTGTGTGTGTGTGTGTGTGTGTGTGTGTGTGTGTGTGTGTGTGTGTGTGTGTGTGTGTGTTTTCCTGCTGTGATGACAAACAAACCAAGATTTAACCAGAGGTAAATTAATGGCCGCATGACGCTTTAGGCACTGAATAACACAAACAATTCACTGCAACACAATACAGAAGTAGGGTAGAAACCATAGATAGTAAATAATATGGATGTAGCATCCGGGCTGACCTCAGTTATTCACATGACATCCAATAATCCTGGTTTGTGCACGTCGCCATTTTGTGAGATTTTTACTCCGCCTCACGCCGGGGGGAGGGAGATAGCTGACGTATACCTCCGAGGCAAAGTTAGGGACAACGGGCGGAGAGCTGTCACTCAAGAGATCGCGCCAATACATTTTAACCTCCAAAAGAATAAAAACTAGCATGGTCCAAAAAAACTCACCCCCCTCAGTGTTGTCATGGAGATATGACCTAAACATACAGACTAGATTATCTTTTTAAATCCAGGCCTTAGACTGTCCACAATAAAAGGCCACTCTGAAATGTGCACTTCTTCGCATAGAGTTTATCAGATTGTCCATTGTGGCCTGTGGAATGTTGGTCCACTCCTCTTCAATGGCTGTGCGAAGTTGCTGGAGACGGCTTATGGTGGAGAAATGAACATTCAATGCACGAGCAACAGATCTGGTTGACATTCCTGCTGTCAGCATGCACACTCCCTCAGTGCTTGTGGCATCTGTGGCATTTTGCTGTGAGCCAAAACTGCACATTTCAGGGTGGCCTTTTATTGTCGACAGTCTAAGGCACACCTGTGCACTAATCATGATGTCAGATCAGCATCTTGATGTGGCACACCTGTGAGGTGGGATGGATTATCTCAGCAAAGCAGAAGTGCTCACTATCACACATTTAGACAGATTTGTGAACAATGTTTGAGAGAAATGGAACAATTGTGTATCTGGAATGAATTTTAGATCTTTAAGTCCATCTCATGAAAAATGGGAGCAAAAACAAAAGTGTTGCGTTTATATTTTTGTTGAGTGTATATTCAGTGATTCTGAAAAACCCAAGTCAAAATAACTTATTTTTGTTGAGTATAATGTATGATCATAAGACGGAAAATGAGACTGTTTCAGAAATATTTTAAAAGTTCCTAGTAGCACATTAAAAGTAAAAAAAAAAGTTGCTTTCACTGACACAGGAGTGAGTCAGCCTCCTTTGTTGCTAGCCTGGATATACAGCCCACAGTTTAAGCCCACGGTCATAACCACTTGTGTTTGGACTGACATGACATTCAGCGCCCACTGACACATCTGACCTTGCCCTAATAACCACCGATGTACCAGTGAGTGGTGGAAATATAAAAACATGATCCTTGCTGTGTGTGTGTGTGTGTGTGTGTGTGTGTGTGTGTGTGTGTGTGTGTGTGTGTGTGTGTGTGTGTGTGTGTGTGTGTGTGTGTGTGTGTGTGTGTGTGTGTTAGTGTGTGTGTGGGTGTGTCTGTACATTAATACAGGCTCGGAAAACTGTGCAACAAGAGAAGAAAATATTTAATTAAAGGTACAGTGTGTAGTTTCAGAGGAGGGGGATTTGTTTAAAATGTAGGACTAAACCAGGAGAAGCAGCTTTTAGTTGTTATGCTCCACATATCTGGAACAAACTCCCAGAGAACTTGAGTTCTGCTGCAACTCTCAGCTCCTTTAAATCAAGTATGAAGACTTTTCTGTTTCCATTTTAACCTGCAATTTTATCGTATATAAATGTTCTATTTCTATTCATTCGCTTTTCTAATGTGTATTATGTATTTTAATCTGTCCCCTGTAAAGCACTTTGAATTGCCTTGTGTCTGAATTATGCCATAGACATTGTCAAAGCCTGCAGTTAGTTTAAAAATATATTTTCTCTACATTTAATTCTTAGTATTGAAATAATTCTATCATCATGAATCAAGACTAAATTATTTTGAGGAACCTGGAACCAAACGTTAAGACTAGAATATGTTTGTAAACCAAACTGTGGGCCCTGCTGCTGTAAACAACAATAACAGTGAAACAGTAACTTTTCAGGAAGCTTTCTAACTTCAAACAGTGTTCAAGGGATCACATTTTCCTGTGAGGAAAGTTTGTTTATTCAGTTATGAGAATATACCTTAGAAAATGTTTCACTGACATACCCAAAGTTACACACTGCACCTTTAAGTTATTACAGACTGTGCAAAACTGTGCAACAAGAAAGGCAAATATATTGTCTGAGATTGTTATTGGCTACTAGTCCTTTTAATAGGTGTGGTGGGAAACACAAAACACACACCCACACACACACACACACACAAACACACACACACACACACACACACACACACACACACACACACACACAGAGTAACACAATCTGGTTGACCGAGGCACGCGTTGTTGTTTACTCGTAGCTCAAGACGGGAGCGTTTTAAATACAGAAGTTATTTTTGAATCAACTCTTTACGGGAAGGTGAAACACAATCCTTACCTGTCACAAAACGGACAGACAGCTGCTTGCCAGTCCGCTGTAAACACACACACACACACACACACACACACACACACACACACACACACACGCACCACACACACACACGCACGCACACGCGCACACATACACACAACAACAGGCGAAAGGTCAGGAGGAAAATTTGTTACTCAAAGTCTTTTATTATTTAGCTATAATTTTTTTTTTAAATGACAGTAAATGTATTTATTTACATTAATGTTTATTATTATTTATTGTTTTAACTTATTGTCTCTTATACTTCCTTCTGACACATGTCCACAGTATTTCTGTCGGACAGTTCTCGCCTCCACGGTGTCCATTAACCCCTGATACCTGGACACCTCGTCGGGCATTAACCCTTACATATTAATGTTTATTATTATTTATTGTTTTAACTTATTGTCTCTTATACTTCCTTCTGACACATGTCCACAGTATTTCGGATGTAACTCATGACTGTTTTATATTGGTTGTATGGCTGGAAAAGGCTACAAATGAAATAACCCCTTTTAAGGATAAATAAAGTTGTCCGTATCTGAATCAGCTACAGCTACAGTATACATTATGGGAGATACATGGCTGGGAGGATAGTGAAGACGTTTGTGTGTTTGGATTCTCAGCTGTGGAAAAAAAATATGCCTTAAAGGGACACTGTGTAACATTTTTAAGTAAGTTATTAGCTAAAATCAATATCCTCATTCATAAATATGTCCTCATTGGTTTAAAATCACCTCTGCCAATAATCTGAATTATCCTCCTGAGCGGAGAATTACAAATATTAATATTACATTTTGTACATTGAGCAGGCAAGTCTTATGGAGGAATCCATGTTTTTGGAATGTCATCAGGTGCATTGTTTAAAATTTAGAATTGTTCTTGTCCTTGAAGGCCACTGTAGCTTCTGTTATTATTCAAAAAGGTTGGGGTTACCCAGGGAGCGTTGCATTCTAGAACTTTGTAGATGATGTCATAGTACACACTGCCCCTTTAAAATGTTTTCCTCTGCTGTTGCAATCGTGGTGGATTTGGTTAAACCCAAATTGAGCAAGAAAAATAGTTTCCCAATGGTTTACGGTAACTAGTCTCCACAGAGGAAGTAGAGAGTATACTGCAGTCATTGAGCAAGCTGGCATTCATTTAAAAAAAGGTTTTAAAGATTATTTGTTGGCATTTTCAAGCTTTATTAAACAGTACAGAGTTGAAATGGGGAGACAGAGAGAGAGAGAGAGAGAGGGGGGATGACCTGCAGTGAAGGTCCACGGGTCGGATTCGAACCCGCGACCACTGCAACGAAGGCCGGAGCCAATATGGTTCGCGCTCTATCCACTACGCCACCGGAGCGCATTCATCTGAACATTTTCAGAAACTTTTGGAATTATAATTTATCAGAGTGAGAAAGAGAATGGCATGGTTTGATCCAATATTGCTATCAAGTCCGATAAGGCTGCTATCCACTCATTGAATACCAGACTGACGCCACCTATCCACATTCTAAATTAATGTTGTTTCTAAACATTGCAGTTTATTGGAAATCATCAAAAACAACATTGTGAAGGGTTATGGGATGGTTCAATTGGATGAACGTGAATTGTTGGATGTGATATTACCCTGTTCATTCAGTGTCGCATACTAGTATTACATTAGAGTACGTTTATTTGTTGTGTGTATGTCTCTATATACAGTACATACTGAACCGTGCATACCATATTGATACAAACACTGGTGAATCCACATTATATACAGTGTCTTTGTCTTCAAAATTCAATAGGTCATTTACTTAACAATGATTCCCATAAGTCCCAACCAGTGTTTGAGTAAACACTTTGAATTTACTGTACATGATTTATGTTCCAGTTGTTTGTGTGTGTGTGTGTGTGTGTGTGTGTGTGTTGGTCTTTTTGTGAGTGTGTGTGTGGCTGTGTGCATGTGTGCATGTGTGTCTGTCCATGGTGTGAACCTAAACAAAATGAACTTTCCCTCCATCTAAACTCCTCCGTTCCGCGCTCTGTCTCTATTCCTGTGACAGATTGAGATGAATTGTGTGAACGCTGGGTTGCTGGCCCTGAGTGTGTGTGTGTGTGTCGCTGTGTGTGTGTGTGTGTGTGTGTGTGTGTGTGTGTGTGTGTGTGTGTGTGTGTGTGTGTGTCGCTGTGTGTGTGTGTGTG
>CM049411.1:3830000-3862500 GCA_026929865.2 Hyperoplus lanceolatus
AGCCCAAGAGCAAGGGGGCTGGGGACAGGGCAGTCCACACCTTTACCCCACTTCTTTAGCAAGCCACTGGTCGTCTTGGGGGTGTGTTTGGGGTCGTTATCATGTTGCAATACTGCCCTGCACCCAGTTTAAGAAGGTTGAGTGCAGTTTTCACCATACCAAGAGGTTGGCTTTGGAAAATTGACGTATGAGTGCTGCCAGCATTGCTGCAGGGCTTGAAGGGGTGGGGGGTCAACCTGTCAGTGCTCAGACCATACCCGCACTCTGCATCATATTGGTCTGCATGGCTGTCGTCGAGAAGGAAGCCTATTCTAAAGATGATGCAAAATAAACCCCACAAAAAGTTTGCTGAAGACAAGCAGACTACGGACATGGATGACTGCAACCATGTCCTGTGGTCTGATGAGACCAAGATACATTTATTTGGTTCAGATGGTGTTAAGAGTGTGTGGTAGCAAACAGGTGAGGAGTACAAAGACAAGTGTGTATTGCCTATAGTCAAGCATGGTGGTTGGAGTGTCATGGTCTGGGGCTGCATGAGTGCTGCCAGCACTGGGGATCTACAGTTCATTGAATACCAACATGTACTGTGCCATACTGAAGCAGAACATATCCCCTCCCTTCGTAAACTGGGCTGCAGGGCAGTACTGCAGCATGATAACGACCCCAAACACACCTCCTAACGACCACTGGCTTGCTAAAGAAGCTGAGGGTAAAGGTTATGGACTGGCCAAGCATGTCCCCAGACCTAAACCCTATTGAGCATCTTTGGGGCTTCTTAAAACAGGAGATGGAGGAGCGCAAGGTCTCCAGTATCCACCAGCTCCGTGATGTTGTCATGAATGAGGGGAAGAGGATTCCAGTGGGAACCTGTAAAGCTCTGGTGAACTCCATGCCCATGAGGGTTAAGGTAGTGCTGGAAAATAATGGTGGCCACACAAAATATTGACACTTTGGGCCCAATTTGGACATTTTAACTCAGGGGTGTACTCACTTTTGTAACCGGAAGTTTAGACATTAATGGCTGTGTGTCGAGTTATTTTGAGGGGACAGTAAATTTACACTGTTATATAAGCTGTACACTGACTACTTGACATTGTATCAAAGTGTCATTTATTCAGTGGTGTCCCATGAAAAGATATAATGAAATATTTGAAGAAATGTGAGGGGTGTACTCACTTTTGTGAGATACTGTATGTCCATATTTCTGCATATTTTGGACCAAGGCCTAGTGCCGCCATCTTGAAAGTGTCATAGCTGGAATGTCATCAGGTGCGTTGTTTAAAATTTAGAATTGTTCTTGTCCTTGAAGGCCACTGTAGCTTCTGTTATTATTCTAAAGGGGTGGGGTTACCCAGGGAGCGTTGCATTCTAGAACTTTGTAGAACTTTCTTGATGATGTCATATTACACACTGCACCTTTGAATTGAAATATTTTATTTCGATTTATTTTATTTTTTTCTCGCGCTTTTCTAATGTCTATTCTATACTTGATGTATTTTAATCTTGATGTACGTCATGTCCCTGTAAAGCACTTTGAATGGCCTTGTGTCTGGATTGTGATATTAAAAATAAACTTGCCTTGCTTTCATCCTTGGGCACATCTCAGGCCTTGATACCTGCCATCCCGATTAGCTGAAATAAAGCGTAATAATGTGTCAAACCCTTCCTCTTATAATTACATCATATGGATTGATCGTTTTGAGATTAAATTGCATACCTTGAAATAGATGGATCTCTCATAACACTATCAGTGGGACATAGTGTTGTGTACATCTGCCAATGAAGCCTCGATAACCTCAAAATTATGACTGGAATATACAGCTCTGGAAAAAAATGAAGAGACCACTCCAAATGTTCAGTATCTCTCGTTTTACTATTTTATAGACATATGTTTGAGTAGAATGAACATTTTGGTTTCATGCTATACACTACTGACAACATTTCTACCAAATTCCAATACATTTTGTTTGTCATTAAAGAGCATTTTCAATAAGTCATGAGATGAAGATTTAAGAAAAAAACAGACTGGTCTCTTCATTTTTTCTTTAGCTGTATTATTGCATTTTTTAATTTAATTGATTTAAAGGTGCAGTGTGTAATATGACATCATCAAGAAAGTTCTACAAAGTTCTAGAATGCAACGCTCCCTGTGTAACCCCAACCCTTTCGAATAATAACAGAAGCTACAGTGGCCTTCAAGGACCAGAACAATTCTAAATTTTAAACAATGCACCTGATGACATTCCAACTATGACACTTTCAAGATGGCGGCACTAGGCCTTGGTCCAAAATATGCAGAAATATGGACATATATGAGACTCTTTCTAAGGGAAAAAATATATAATTCAAAACATTTTTTTCAGCCATTATGCACTAAATTAAATGTACTTATGGATATTATAATTACTTTCTACAAAATCTGCTAGGAAATAAAACCCAAAATTCTACACACTGCAGGTTTCAGGTTTGTGACCATAGGATCATGGTATGGAGCACAGAACATTCAAATACTAACGCAACAAAACAATGCTGTACTGTAAGGCATGGAAACAAAAAGAATACTTAAACAATGGAAGGACATTTTTCAATAAGGCACCTGTTTATTTCACCAATAACTTTTGGCCTATCTGACCTCAAAACTATATATATATATTTTTTTTTTTAAGATTATTTTTGGAGCATTTTTGCTGTTATTAGATAGATTTTGTAGAGACAGAGTTGAGAGGGGAAGACATGCAGAGAAATGACCCGGGCTGGATTCGAACAAATGACCACAGCGCCCCAGCAAAACTGATTTCAACATTGATGGAAAGTTAACATAATATTTCGGCAGATACTTTAACCTGAAATACTTTACATTTATATTCTTACACTCAAACAGGACATAATACTCATCTCCAAAATGATTGTCAGCGACCTAAGCTCTACTCACCCTGCGTTCCAAATCACATACTCTTTTTACTACACTACATACTAAAGTACAGAGGAGTTTTAGGGCCATGGGAGTGAAGAAAACAAACCAGATAAGAAAGATTTATTTTCATTATGTTGAGAAATGTCAAGAATAAAGATGAATACTCCAAATTGCAATTGGAGTTAATGGGGCATCTAGGTATTTTCAGCATACCACAATTGACGTGCATGTATTGGGGCATCCTAAATCTTTTTCTGGCACACTAAATAGTATGGAAGTATGGGGATTGGAACGCAGGGTTAAAGTTCAATGTCATCAAAGAATGCAAATAAAAAGCTAACCAGAGGATGTCCAATAATATAAATTGTCAGAGCACAGCTGGAATTTTTAACTAATGCGTAAGGGCTTGGGAAATATAGCCAAAAATGCCATTGGTCAAGATTTGTTTTTATTTAATTCTGGGAATAAATTGTCTTCTCGTGGTTTCTGAGAACTTTTATGAACCCTTAAGAGAACATATTAACGTGATATTGGTAGTTTCTAATGTGTATTATGTATTTTAATCTTGCACTTTGAATGGCCTTGTGTCTGAATTGTGCTATATAGATAAACTTGCCTTGTCTAGATGGTTGACCCAGTTCTGGAAAGAGTATAGGGGAGAACGGGGTAATCTGAGCCACTTTTTACATTTGCTCCCCTCTCAGCGAGCTAAAATAATTTATCACTCAAATTTACACATTTCCCACTAATTCAGGATGTTTCCTAGAATTGGGCATTAGCAGAATTTTTTCAAGACAAAGGGCAGTGAAAATATGATTGTTTTAAAAAAAGTTGTCATGTGGCTCACTTTACCCCAGCTGTGGGGTAAACTGAGACAGACCAGAAAAATCAAAGGGGTAAACTGGTCCACTTACTTTTTCCACTCTGAAACTACCATAACAACACATATTGTAACAGTTAGAATTCTGAAAGCTAGCCACACATTCCAGAACCAATGTCAAACTAGTAAAAGAATGATGGGGTTTGGTCAATTAAGCAAAGCAAATTTCTCTAAACACTTGAAAGTAACTCTGAACAAAATCAAATACAATATTATAATTCAAAAGGTTTTAATAAGATTCAAATGAAAGATAGAACCAGTTAGATTAGAACACAGCCTGGGGGTCAGAACACAGGACCCTTAGAGGCAGCTAGTGTCTGGGGGTCAAAGCATAGGAAAATCAGAACCAGCGAGAACAGAGTGGGACTCAGAACACAGGAGAAGACCCAACTGGATTATAACATCAGCCTGTCATACTCTACAACTAGGCCTACTCTACATTCCAGCCCTGAAGGTTACAGGGAAAGATGAGAAGGTGCTCTTTCCGTGTGGTTGCCCCAGGTCGTCTTTCTGGTGTATTTCCTTGGCATGATGGCTTTTCTACAATGTGTATGACATTAAAATAAAACATATGTCATGTAATATTACATTAAAATATGTTTAAGACTAAACTTAACTTGTGCCTCATGGTGGGGGAAAGTGAGACACTGTCTCACTTTCCCCCACAGCATTTGGCTCACTTTCCCCCACCACCACAATTTGAGAAAAAACTACCTCTAGCATTTCAGGCTAATCTTTAGCTAATATCATCACATGGTTTCATATGTTGGTAGTTCATCAACATGTATGCTATACATTTTTCTACGTGAATACATTTGCTTTGGCAGAAAAGTCGATTAAGTTGACAGCAAGAAAATTTACTTTTACATGCAACATTTTGGTGAAAAAAACATGCTTACCACAGCACCATGAGGTCCTCTCTTCCAGGGCCATGGGGAAATGAGAGGTGCTTGAAAACATATATCTCACATGTCCAAAAATGTTTTCCGTTGCCTAGATACAGGGGGTGGCTCACATTACCCAATGCCTCAGATTCCCCCGTTCTCCACTACATGTTTTTTCATTCTCAATCAATCAATGTTTTTTTTTTTTTTTTAAGATTATTTCTTGGCATTTTCAAGCTTTATTAGATAGTACAGAGTTGAAGTGAGGAGACAGACAGAGAGAGATGGGGGATTGCAGCAAAAAGTTCTGCCATTTTTCACATATTTTCTATATATTTTTGTAATTGTTTGGGATGAGGTTTACAGTCCACACAGGAGTCCTGAGACATTCCTCTTGTGATGTTTTTTTTACTAGATTAACAGTAAACACTTTGTTGGCTGACAGAGACCGCAGGGTTACAAGCATCATTAAGTCCTATTACCCATCCATACGGGGAACATGGTCGTAACCTGATGTGCTTTCACGTACATCTCACTGTGTTTACTTTAAGTCATACCCATGGGACACTTTAAGCGCCCCGGGGCCTTTAAATGGTTAGACCTATTTTCTAATGCTGGAGAAGACCTATACACACTCACTCACACACACACACACACACACACACACACACACACACACACACACACACACACACACACACACACACACATGCCAGAGAAGACCTGCAGTTGACTATAAGGACCACAATGTACGCGCTGGGAGTTTACGTAATCAAGAAAATCCTCACTGATGTGCAGCATGTACATACAAACATTACTCCAGTCTCAGCCAGTTCCAGTGGTCTCCAGGGTTGATTTTAAAGGTGCAGTGTGTAATATGACATCATCAAGTGGGACAATTCTAGATCACAACAGTTGGTCTCTATGGCTCCCGATCAGAGAAGCAACAGAAATTCTTCAAGAACATTCCAGCTGGTATAGTTCTGGTGGACACAGTGTTCCATTATGTGCTTCTGTAGAGCTGAAGACATTCCAACTATGACGCTTCCAAAATGGCAGCGCCCATGCCTTGGTCCATGGTATGGAGAAATACGGGGATAAAATAGACCCTTTCTAAGGGAAAAAAATAATAATAAAAAAAAAAATCAGCTATTATGCACTAAATTAAACGTGCTTATGGATATTATAATTATTTTCTACCAAGCCTGCTATGAAAAAAATCCCAAAATTCTACACACTGAAGGTTTAAGACTGTATTGCTTGTTTTTAAGGTTTTTAAATGAATTGGCGCCTCCTGGATGTTCCCAGGTTGAGATTAAACATAGAAGAGACCAGTGGCCTTTTGTCAGTATAACAGTGCATCATTCAAAGCAGAGATAATGTTGTTAAAATCTAACCAACTGTCAGTAAACGTTCTCAACATCACACCCAAACACTTTCTTCCAATGTGTTTACCTGATACCTACACACACACACACACACCCCCCCCTCTCGTTGCTATGGGGAGGAGGGAGAGCTGAAAAAGGACAAGCCAGGTTACAGGGGCTAAACACACACATACACACACTTTACACACACGTACACACACTTACACACACTTGCACACACACACATCACCCATTAGCGTCCATAAAAACCCAGGGCTTGTCAGTATTAATCACCGGTGGACCTGTTTTTGCGAACTCTTTAGCAAAGGTTTCCGTGTACATGCAACAGAAGGTTTTCCCCCCATCATGGTGTGTGTGCACAGCAGGTCATGTGATCCATGGTACATCAGGGGTTCTCTAGTTTTAACTGTGCTGGCACCAAGAAATGGGAAAACAAACGGTGGGAACACAAATATTTTCCAGGTTTTCTCTGGCCCCCAAAAAGATGAACTGGATAAATAATGTTTATTTTGGGTTTTATGTAATTCTCTTGACAATTTAAAGGTACATTGATTCAATTCCTAAACAAGTAGTAGTTTATCTATCTATCTATCTATCTATCTATCTATCTATCTATCTATCTATCTATCTATCTATCTATCTATCTATCTATCTATCTATCTATCTATCTATCCATCCATCCATCCATCCATCCATCCATCCATCCATCCATCCACCCATCCATCCATCCATCCTTCCCAGCTCTGGAAAAACCATTAAGAGACCACTCCAAATGATCAGTGTCTCTGGCTTGTACTATATATAGCTCTGTGTTCAGAGACTAGACATACACAGAGAGATGCATCTTGGGGGAAAGATCTTGTGATGTGTTGTGTCCCCCTGTCGCCAATCAGTCAGCTTCTGTTGTGTGAAAACTACCACGAAGCAAGACAGATCATAATACATGAAAAAAAGACCATTAAAGATGCCAGGGGTTAAAGGTGCAGTGTTTAATATGACATCATCAAGAAAGTTCTAGAACGTTCTAGAATGCAATGCTCCCTGGGTAACCCCACCCCTTTCGAATAATAACAGAAGCTACAGTGGCCTTCAAGAACAAGAACAATTCTAAATTTTAAACAATGCACCTGATGACATTCCAACTATGACACTTTCAAGATGGCGGCACTAGGCCTTGGTCCAAGATATGCAGAAATATGGACATATATGAGACCCTTTCTAAGGGAAAAAATAATAATAATTAAAAAAAAATCAGCTATTATGCACTAAATTAAATGTACTTATGGATATTATAATTACTTTCTACAAAATCTGCTAGGAAATAAAACCCAAAATTCTACACACTGCAGGTTTAACATAAATGAGAAGAAAAATGCTTGAATGAAGACAATAAGTTGAGATAGTTGTAGTGTGAACTGTACAGCGATCCCTACAATGTTGCAAGTTGTCTATTGTGTGCCTGGCCTTAAAGCTGCAGTGTGCAGAATTTTGGGTTTTATTTCCTAGCAGATTTTGTAGAAAGTAATTATAATATCCATAAGTACATTTCATTTAGTGCATGATAGCTGAAAAAATGTTTTGAATTATAATTTTTTCCCTTAGAAAGGGTCTCATATATATCCATATTTCTGCATATTTTTGGACCAAGGCCTAGTGCCGCCATCTTGAAAGTGTCATAGATGGAATGTCATCAGGTGCATTGTTTAAAATTTAGAATTGTTCTTTTCCTTGAAGGCCAGTAAAGACCAGAAAGTCCTAAACATGTTAACACTATGGCAAAACATAATTAGATATTTTGATATGCAGAGTTTATCTTTAGAAATCCATTTGGTTATTAGGCCTTAAAGCTGGGGTATATGATTTCTGATTGGTTAAAGTTAACATGAGCTGTACACTTTGACCAATCAGAGCGAGGCTCCGATTCTCTGTTCTAATTGGCTGTTGGGACTGTCCATTCACTTTGGCACAATGTTGTTGTGGTGTAGAGCGTGTCAGGGAGGGACCATAGGGGAGGGACCAAAGAGAACAAGTGGAGCGGTTGAGGTATTTGGATTTGAATCTCTATCCCAACTGCTATTTTCTCCCCAAATCATATACCCCAGCTTTAATTGCAATTACATAAGACCCAGCAAATCCTTCCAAGAACCATTTCTTCAGAAGACTGCAAAATTTTTGTCAGTACTTCCTTTTATTTTCCACACTGTGACCCATAATAACACTTTGTATCAGCCATAAAGATCTGACGTTAAGCTATGACGTGTTCTAGAAGCATTGAGTAACACTGCAGCCTTCAAACTCAACAGAAAGCCACAGTCAAACTAATTAACAGGTTTGCTTGGCTCACAATCCAGCCAGGTATTTGTGGAGGATGAATTATTTTTCATTTATTTCCTTCTTTGAGTCATGTACTGTGTGTGTGTGTGTGTGTGTCTGTGTCTGTGTATGTGTATGTGTCTGTCTGTCTGTGTCTGTGTCTGTGTGTCTGTGTGTCTGTGTCTGTCTGTCTGTCTGTGTCTGTGTCTGTCTGTCTGTCTGTGTATGTGTATGTGTCTGTGTGTCTGTGTGTCTGTGTCTGTCTGTGTGTCTGTGTGTCTGTGTCTGTCTGTGTGTCTGTGTCTGTCTGTCTGTCTGTGTCTGTGTCTGTCTGTGTCTGTGTCTGTGTGTCTGTGTGTCTGTGTGTCTGTGTCTGTCTGTGTGTCTGTGTATGTGTCTGTCTGTGTGTGTGCTACCTCCTTACTTTTCGTCTTGCTCTCGGGAGAGTGTGTTACTGCTACTGGAGATGACGTGCTTGGTTGCTAGCGTCTCTATCACACCAGACTGTGTGTCCATAGCAACCACTGGGCAAAGTGTTGCATCTCTGCTGTATGATAAAGATAAGAGACTACAGGTGACTAGGTGGGGGGAAAATAACTTATAGATAGATAGATAGATAGATAGATAGATAGATAGATAGATAGATAGATAGATAGATAGATAGATAGATAGATAGATAGATAGATAGATAGATAGATAGATAGAGAGAGAGAGAGGGAGGGAGAGAAAGAGAGAGGGAGGGAGGGAGGGAGGGAGGGAGGGAGGGAGGGAGGGATAGATAGATAGATAGATAGATAGATAGATAGATAGATAGATAGATAGATAGATAGATAGAGAGAGAGAGAGAGAGAGGGAGAGAGAGAAAGGGGGGGAGGGAGGGAGGGAGGGAGGGATAGATAGATAGATAGATAGATAGATAGATAGATAGATAGATAGATGGATAGATAGATAGATAGATAGATAGATAGATAGATAGATAGATAGATAGATAGATAGATAGATAGATAGATAGATAGAGAGAGAGAGGGAGGGAGAGAGAGAGGGAGGGAGGAATATAGGGAGAGAGGGAGGGGGGATAGATAGATAGATAGATAGATAGATAGATAGATAGATAGATAGATAGATAGAGTAGATAGATAGATAGATAGATAGATAGATAGATAGATAGATAGATACAGTAGATAGATAGATATCGTCATGAAACGCCAGTTGATAACTTACATGAAAACAATACTTTTTGTGTACATTTGCATCTATTTAAAGGTGCAGTGTTCTACAAAGTTCTAGAATGCAACGCTCCCTGGGTAACCCCACCCCTTTCGAATAATAACAGAAGCTACAGTGGCCTTCAAGGACAAGAACAATTCTAAATTGTAAACAATGCACCTGATGACATTCCAACTATGACACTTTCAAGATGGCGGCACTAGGCCTTGGTCCAAAATATGCAGAAATATGGACGCACACTCAACAAAAATATAAACGCAACGACTTTTGTTTTTGCTCCCATTTTTCATGAGATGGACTTGAAGATCTAAAATTCATTCCAGATACACAATATCTCCATTTCTCTCAAACATTGTTCACAAATCTGTCTAAATGTGTGATAGTGAGCACTTCTGCTTTACTGAGATAATCCATCCCACCTCACAGGTGTGCCACATCAAGATGCTGATCTGACATCATGATTAGTGCACAGGTCTGCCTTAGACTGTCCACAATAAAAGGCCACCCTGAAATGTGCAGTTTTGTCTCACAGCAAAATGCCACAGATGCCACAAGCATTGAGGGAGCGTACAATTGGCATGCTGACAGCAGGAATGTCAACCAGATCTGTTGCTTGTGCATTGAATGTTCATTTATCCACCATAAGCCGTCTCCAAAGGCGTTTCAGAGAATATGGCAGTACATTCAACCGGCCTCACAACCGCAGACCACGTGTAACCACACCAGCCCAGGACCTCCACATCCAGCAGGTTCACCTCCAAGATCGTCTGAGACCAGCCACTGAGACAGCTGCTGAAACAATTGGTTTGCATAACCAAACTAAATCGTCTCAGGGAAGCTCAACTGCATGCTCGTCGTCCTCATCGGGGTCTTGACCTGACTCCAGCTTGTCGCCGTAAAACAGACTTGAGTGGGCAAATGCTCACATTCGATGGCGTCTGGCACGTTGGAGAGGTGCTCTCTTCACGGATGAATCTCGGTTTACATTGTTCAGGGCAGATGGCAGACAGCGTGTGTGGCGTCGTGTGGGTGAGCGCTTTGCTTTGATGTCAATGTTGTGGATCGAGTGGCCCATGGCGGTGGTGGGGTTATGGTATGGGCAGGCATCTGTTATGGACGAAGAACACAGGTGCATTTTATTGATGGCATTTTGAATGCACAGAGATACCGTGATGAGATCCTGAGGCCCATTGTTGTGCCATACATCCATGAACCTCACGTTTCAGCAAGATAATGCACGGCCCCATGTTGCAAGGATCTGTACACAATTCTTGGAAGCTGAAAATGTCCCAGTTCTTGCATGGCCAGCATACTCACCGGACATGTCACCCATTGAGCATGTTTGGGATGTGCTTAACCGGCGTATACGACAGCGTGCACCACTTCCCACTAATATCCAGCAACTTTGCACAGCCATTGAAGAGGAGTGGACCAACATTCCACAGGCCACAATTGCCAATCTGATAAACTCTATGCGAAGAAGATGTGTTGCACTGCATGAGGCAAATGGTGGTCACACCAGATACTGACTGGTTCTGAGTCCCCAGACCCCCAATAAAGCAAAAAATGGCACATTTCAGAGTGGCCTTTTATTGTGGACAGTCTAAGGCACACCTGTGCACTAATCATGATGTCAGATCAGCATCTTGATGTGGCACACCTGTGAGGTGGGATGGATTATCTCAGCAAAGCAGAAGTGCTCACTATCACACATTTAGACAGATTTGTGAACAATGTTTGAGAGAAATGGTAATATTATGTATCTGGAATGAATTTTTGATCTTTAAGTCCATCTCATGAAAAATGGGAGCAAAAACAAAATGTTGCGTTTATATTTTTGTTGAGTGTATATGAGACCCTTTCAAAGGGAAAAATAAATGATTAAAAAAAAAATTCAGCTATTATGCACTAAATTAAATGTACTTTAATTTGTAATTACATTCTACAAAATCTGCTAGGAAATAAAACCCAAAATTCTACACACTGCAGGTTTAAAAATATGTTGGATAAAGCCAGTGTTACAATCTGTATTTCACTTTTACAACATATTAACGTTTTTTTTTATCAGAACAGATTGTGCATATAGACTTTTTTTTTTCTTATTTTATGTCAAACAATTCTACATACAGGTCTCAGGTCTCAAAAATGCTTTTTCGGCTGAACATTTTTAACAGACACAAACACCTATATGTACAGTACATTTTGGACCTTTTTTCCATTAATACAAGTATGAAAGGAGACATGTTATGGAAGCAAAATAGACAAAACTCTCAAACTCTTAGAGCAACATGATGATAGGATAGTTTGTCCTGATATCATGCTTAGAGGTCAGGCAGGAATTTGTAATAATGTGGCCAGGATGCGAGTGATCTGAAAAGGTGAGAGAAGTGAAACGCTGGCTCTCTGAAACAATCCCACCCTGTACATCCACACAGCTGTTGTTTTCTGCCCCCTCTGCCCTAGTCCATCCAATACACACACACACACACACACACACACACACACACACACACACACACACACACACACACACACACACACACACACACACACACACACACACACACACACACACACACACACACACACACACACACTGACCACCCTCCCATCCACTTTGAATAGTTAATCCCTTTCTCTCTGTTTGACTGTTGATATCTGTCAGCAATGCAGCCCCTATCATCAGCCTCTGTGTGTGTGTGTGTGTGTGTGTGTGTGTGTGTGTTCATTTAATCATTTTGTATATCTTGCATCCTGTGCGATAAAATCACCATGCTAACAAAGCTATGAGCGCTACCAGCAAAATGAAAATGAATGGCCGTGTAACATGCAGTTTTTTCAATGCTAATTGTTGACATTGTGTGTGTGTGTGTGTGTGTGTGTGTGTGTGTGTGTGTGTGTGTGTGTGTGTGTGTGTGTGTGTGTGTGTTCACTGTACAGATGAATGTCCTCTAAACTCATCACGCTTGATGTGTTCTTACAGTAAACCTTGTTTGTTTATTCATTAGCCAGGGGCCTGCTAGGTCATGTCAAGTTGTAGGTTTCGCAGCTGATTTTGACGTATTTAATCTTGTCAGTTATGTTTTGACTGAACGGTTTGGCCAAAACAAGTCGCTTAACAAGAGTCCAAAAGGATGGCTTCAAATTTTGTGAGACCAACAGTTGAACATCCAAAGATACTAAGTCATTTTAAACACATACATGCAGGAACACAAGCAGCAAATCAGTTGAAAACATCAATTTACGAATGATAAATATCATTCTGTGGATCAACCAAGCTTGTGAGCTCTACTCTGCACAGTTTGATCTGTCTTTTTTTCTTCTGTTCGTGCTTTGTGGAGTAACTTCCATTTTTCGGTAATTTTTTGACCTACTGAAAAAAAACTATTAATTATTATAATATAATTAATATAATATAATTATTTTATTTAAATGTTGTATTTTTATCCATGTTTTAAATTTGTTCCTTTTTTTGTATTTGTATTCTTTATTTGATTTTAACCCTGTGAAGCACCTTGAGTGGCCCTGTGCCTGAAATGTGCTCTATAAATAACATTGCCTTGCCTTGCCTTACTGCAGGCTTTCTTTTTTTTAAGATTCTTTTTTGGCATTTTCAAGTGGTTTAGTGGTTAGAGCCTCCATAGAGTCTCAGTCCTCTTCACAGCAGACCCGGGTTAGAATCCAGCCCGGGTCGTTCTCTGCATGTCATTCCCCCTCTCTGAAACTTTTCATCTCTGTCTCTCCACACTGTCAAATAAAGCAACAAAAAAAAGCCAAGTAGATCCCTTCATTATAGATAGATGCTCTCACCCTGCACATGACCACCACATAAGAGTAAGAGTCACGTTTGGGTTTGTGCTACAGCTGTATGAACCTTGAGTCAACAGTCTGTAGATCCTAAAGGATATCAGAGTAAATCCCTCTTCACACTGACACCGGAATCACTGCCGGGAGAAGGAGATGGTGTGAAGGGATGATAGTGGTCAAACAAAAGGACGTCCCGGCAGGTGGGCTTATAACAGACTGACACGACTCATGTGCTCCGTAGAACAACAGTCACATCAAAGACCCTTTCACACCTTGTCTGTGCCAGGATTTTTTTTTTTTAATAATTGGGAATATCCAGATTAATCGACTAAGACATTCCAGCTAGAGGGTGGGCATGTTGGTTTCACGCCACGGATGCGTGACCCGAAAAATACAAATGTCCAAAGCTGGCCAAAGGACGGAATGTCAATTTAAAACAATAAAGATGATGATTTTTGTTTACTACTAATAGTCTTTTTGTGTTATGTTCCTTGATATGTCTTATATAAAGCACTTTGAATTGCCTTAAAGCTGGGGTATGTGATTTCTGATTGGTCAAAGTTAACATGAGCTGTACACTTTGACCAATCAGAGTGAGGCTCCTATTCTCTGTTCTTATTGGCTGTTGGGACTGTCCATTCACTTTGGCACGACTTTGTTGGTGTAGAGCGTGTCAGGGAGGGACCATAGGGGAGGGACCAAAGAGAACAAGTGGAGCGGTTGAGGTATTTGTATTCGAATCTCTATCCCAACTGCCATTTTCTCCCCAAATCCTCCACCCCAGCTTTAATGTACAAAATGTTCTGTATAAATAAACTTGCTTGCTTTCTGACAGGTGGAGATACTGGAAGAAGCAGACAGTTGTGTGCCGTTAAGTTCAGTTTCTTGTGTTTGACGTCACCAGTGCAAAATACTATCAACAGCTACGTTCATCTGGCAGTTCAGATAGGATTCTCTGCGTCAGATCATAAGCTTTGTCTTAACTCCCCCACTTCAGTTAAATCTCCAGCTATCAAACATTACACAATATGATTTAACAGTGTAGCAGCTGCCTGGTGGGATATATACTGGCTGGGTCCAAATTTAGAAGAAGCAAAGACAATGAAGGCTATCTTACACCTTAAAAAAGGCTTTATGGAGCTTGTGTGTGTGTGTGTGTGAGTGAGTGAGTGAGTGAGTGAGTGAGTGAGTGAGTGAGTGAGTGAGTGAGTGAGTGAGTGAGTGAGCGTGTGTGTGAGCATGTGTGTGTGTGTGTGTGTGTAAATCAGGCTTTATGGAGGAGTTCTGTTCCAATCGTCACTGACTTACATACACTACAGGTCCAAAGTGTCCTTCCAGTGATATTGAAAATGAAGCAGTTTAAGTCCAGTGAATGAGCTGAATTGGGTCAAAGGTAAGCGGTTAACTTGCCAGAGGTTAAATTAAAAGTTAAGGTTTCCAAAAATGTCAAAATACTTTTTCGATGTCAGAGTTGTCCAAAAGTCCTCATTCAGGGAACTAAGGATGGGTCGACAACTTTTAGCTTTTCTGCAGCAACGGAAGTAAATGAAGCCTCGAAAATTGATTCAAAGAAATCGGTAAATGTGTCCAAAAGGTTCATGAAGTCTAAATGAATAATGATCTTGAATATTCTTGTGAACAGACTAGTATTACTTTCTGTACCTCAAGTTCCTTCAGTCTTCTTTAGAAGCGCCACTTACGTCACACGCTGATATCAATACAATAACATAAGAATAAAACAGTAGAGGCTGGATTACTTGAATGCCTGTTTCATGCATTTCAAAGCAGATGGCCGCCCAACTTGACCAAAATTCTTTCCAAATCCTTCTTCCTATCAAAGAGCCATTTTTCCAGTCCTACTTTGACACTGTCGCCAAGTGCTCGTTCATGGGGGAATGTTGGGTCTATGTAAATCAAAAATTGGTCTGGACTTGCTTTATATGAAAAGTGTCATGATGTAATTTCTGTTATGATTTTGCGCTTAATAAATAAAAGTGACTAGAGTCGATTTTTTTCCGTGAAAAAAGCGTGGGAATGGCGGAGTCAACCACTAACTCTGCAAACAACTACACACTACAGAGAGGTCATTATTTCTGAAAGTAAATGGATTTAAAGCTGCAGGGTGGAGGATTTGGGGAGAAAATGGCAGTTGGGATAGAGATTCGAATTCAAATACCGCTCCACTTGTTCTCTTTGGTCCCTCCCCTATGGTCCCTCCCTGACACGCTCTACACCAACAAAGTCAGTGCCAGAGTGAATGGACAGTCCCAACAGCCAATAAGAACAGAGAATCGGCGCCTCGCTCTGATTGGTCAAAGTGTACAGCTCATGTTAACTTTACCCAATCAGAAATCATATACCCCAGCTTTAATGGCTATTGCTAAAAAAAGAAAAAATGTTGACCATGAATTCATTCAACCTTAATTTATACTGGAGAGAACATTGAGGGGTGACCTTCATTCACAATGATGTTGAGTCATAGACAGTCAACAACTGTTTACAGTATAATAGCATCAACAACTGTTTACAGTATAGCATTCATGTTGTTTCTTGGAAATCGGCTAGTGAGCGAAAATCTGCAATTTCTGATTTGATTTGTGGAACATACCTCAACCTCTGCTGTATGTGCTGTGTGTGTGTGTGTGTGTGTGTGTGTGTGTGTGTGCTTGTGTGTGTGTGAGAGAGAGTGAGTGTGTGTGTGTCTGTTACAGTGTGTGTCTGTTACAGTATGTGTGTGTGTGTGTGTGTGTGTGTGTGTGTGCGTGTGTGTGTGTGTGTGTGTGTGATTGTGTGTGTGTGTGTGTGTGTGTGTGTGTGTGTTAATGTGTGTTTCTGTTACAATGTGTGTGTGTGTGTATGTCTGTTACAGTGTGTGTGTGCGTGTGTGTGTGCGTGTGTGTATTACAGTGTGTATGCGTCCTGCGCTATAAAAAGACCACTCGAAGGTCAGATTTGATTGTCAACATGTAATGATGATGAGGGTGATGATGATGGGAACGCTTCCTAGTTGGTGGTTACAGCGCAGTGCGATTATCAGTGATGAATCTGAAAATATCTTTGTTTGTGCAAATGTGAATTAACCCGTGATGTGTAGTGTGTGGAGCCTGGATCGAAGGGTTGGCGGTTCGATCCCCGTCCTGCCACTTGTGTCATGGTTGTTGTGTCCTTGGGCAAGACACTTCACCCTCAGTCATTTCAAATGTATGTAAATGTTTAGTTTTCACTTCTAAATTTACAGTTTTAGTGTCAAGGGCGACTGTGGCTCAGGTGGTAGAGCGGGTCGGCCAATGATCGAAGGGTTGGCGGTTCGATTCCCGCTCTGCCACTTGTGTCATGGTTGTTGTGTCCTTGGGCAAGACACTTCACCCACCTTGCCTCGTGTGAATGTCGATAGTTAGCCTGCTATCGGTGTGTGAACGGTAACATGGGAATGGGAACAGGTCTCCCTTGAAAAAGAGTCTCCGTTCTCAATGGGATTTAACTGTATAAATAAAGGTTAAAAAAAAGAAGAAAAAAAATCTTAATTTTCACACACAAAAAAAAGTAGGTTTCTTGACACTCCAACCAACATTGTTCTATGGACCCTTATCAAATATAAGGAAATAATACTCATATGAAAATTAAACTTTTGCATAAAATTGAAATGAAAACATCATATGACCCATATCTGGCCCCCAACTGTCCTTGCCCCATTCCCCCCCTCCCTCATTTGTAGTCCGGTACAAAAGACCAAAGGACCCTACATGAGCTGAATCGCATTGCTCAAATTCTTTGGGTTTTTTGCCAACCTGTCATTCTAGTTGGCCGTTTGATAGTCAGATAATAGGAGGATCAGAAGTGGAATTTGTTGAACAAACTGGGGCGCTTTTGGTTCGGGAAACCTTTTATTCTGGGTACACACAGTCCAAAATCACTGGAAATTTTTCACCCAGGTGAAACTGAATGCACAGTGGTTTTTTTAACACTTTCAGTTCTGGTTCGATGAGCTGGAAAGGAACAAAAAACAAATCATTATTTTTAGCTCAACTGCTTTGTTCGTTTGTCATAACAATGGATTTTCTTTATGAAGTTGTGGTCACTGTAAGGCAGGGCAGTTAAAACAGCATATACACAAAGGGTAGAGTAGGTTTAGGTCGCACAAAATTATGTAAGGGATAATGTAAAGCGAACGGGTCACTCGCTAGAAATAAAGACCGACAAGCTGAAGCAGCTCTCGTTCAGCTTGAAGGTTATGATATAACAATAAATAATACTAATAATAATATAAGTAATATAATATAATGTAATATCTTGAAACCCACTTTTTTTGACCAGATGTTTAAAAAAAAAAGCTTCCCTTAAAGCAAATATAAAGATTAGTTTTTGGGTATTTGTATGCTTTATTTGACAGTGCAGAGAGACAGAGATGATATGGTTCAGAGAGGTGAATGACATGCAGAGAACGACCACGGGCCGGATTCTAACCCGGGTCTGCTGTGAAGAGGACTGAGACTCTATGGAGGGGGGATGCCATAACAACTATACCACAAGCATCCCCCCTTTAAAAAAAACATATTTAGCCTGATTTTAACCTCAAGGCCTAGATGTTTAAAATACCTAAATGTGTCACTGTCATGTTTATACCATTGAGAGGCAGTTCCAGGTTTAAAAACAGCCGGGACGTCCCAGTTTGACTGACAGCTCTGTGCTCTGTGACCCAAAATGTCTGTAACATTCTCCCCCGTCTGTCAGCAAGAACTAAGAGATAATCTATCTTGAGCTAAATTTGAGTAGAAACCCCCAATGGTCAAACAGTTAAGGCCCCCCCGACACCCTCAACACACACACACACACACACACACACACACACACACCCCCTTCCCACCAGGCTCAAGTTACTAGACCCCAAACCTGTCCTGTTACCCTACAACCACCGCGAAGGGTCACTGGATGTGCAGAGAATCCAGTGATGGTCTAAAATTGGCACAGTTTGCAAAACAGACACAACTTCTAAAGACTCCGGGGATCATCAGAGTATGACGGCATGTTTACCAGTTTTATTTGAGGTTAAAGATCCTACGAGGAATTTCTTAAAATGATTTTGAGACAGTCTTATATTTCTTCTGATGTTCATAAATGACCTGTAGCAGCAAACGAGGCCATCAGTGAAAATAATGCTTTTTTTTTTTTTTGCTTTTTTTGAGATATTGATAGTTTTGAAGAGACAGAGGTGAAATGGGGCAGAGAGGGGAGTGACATGCATAGAACAACCGCGGGCGAGAATCGAACCCGGGTCTGCTGCTGGGCCCGGCCCGGGGGGGGGGGGGGGGGGACGCCCTACCAACTGAGCTAAGGGCGCCCCTAAGAATGCTATTTTTATATAGTTATCATTATTAATGGCTTTGCTTAGGTCTGGATCCCCGCCAACTCAGACCAAATGATTTACAACAGGCAGACGGGAAAAGCCTGTGTTTATGAACACTATTAAGTCAAAGTGTACCTTGCTTCACCATTGTCGTATATTACTTTTATGAATCAGACATACTGTAGTCACATATAAACACACTGAAACTAAATACGGTAACACTTTACAATGAGTTTTGTTTTAGTATCTACTACATAGTTATGATGACCTACTACGCTGTGCAACACATAGGTAATACATAACTATGTAGTAAATACTAAAACATTTTTTTAAACCTATGTAGTAGGTAATACATAACTTACTTAGTTACTAAAAAAAAAATTTAAAAAAATCTATGTAGTAGGTAATACATAAATATGTAGAAGTTACTAAAAAAGAAAAAAAAGATGGCGACCCTACCCGAACCCTTAGCGAAATTAATGGAAGTCAATGTAACTAACCCATAAATGGACTGGCCTACTGTGAAAAGCAGCCCCCCCCCCTCTCAAAACCTATTTCTCTTCATCCCAGAATCTAATCCTTCGGTGGGTATAGTTGTATGACTGATGTTAATAGATGGGGTAAGTTTCATGCACGTAAGACTTTTCATGTGGGAGATAGCAACCCTAGCCCAACCCTAACCCTACAGAAAACGAATGGAATTCAATGTAAATAGCCCACAAATGGATTGGCATACTGTGAAAAGCATCCCCCCCCCCTCTCAAAATCTATTTCTCCTCATCCCAGAATCAAATCCTTAGGTGAGTATAGTTGTATGACTGATGTCAATATGTGGATACAGTTTCATAGACATAAGACTTACAAGGTGGAAGATAGCGACCCTACCCTAACCCTAACCCTAACCCCAACCCTAACCCTAACCCTAACCCTAACCCTAACCCCAACCCCAACCCTAACCCTAACCCTAACCCTAATTCTCTGAATTGTTCTTAACCCAATTGTCTTCTACCATTTTTTACATATATGGTTTTAGACATTTTTAAATTACTAAAGCTAGTATTTTAAAACGTCCCTTGGGGGGGCTCTGCCCAGGTTGTTTTAACCAACCTGTGGAGCCAACCACTCCTTGCTTTTTGTTGCATTTTTTCCACACAAAAAAACTTTTTTTATTCTGAGCTCAATACAGGACTACCTGTCGTCTAAGGACTAAACCAAGGACATTCCACCACAAACTTCCCACTGGACTATTGGACCCCGCCACCATCTACACCAGGTAAGAGCTCCCACACCATTGTGACGTTTTAAATGTTTTTTAATGAGTTAAAGGCCGTGCCCTTGAGTGGCAGGCCTGAGTGTTCACAGCTCACACACACAAGCATTACACTACCACCACTGATGTCTATTAACACACACCCAACACAAAAACATGGCAGTTACACCACACAAACAAACATAATAGCAGACACACAATACACACAGACACTCCACCACCCACCAGACACAGAGACCAGGAACACCAGTAAACAGTATTTTAAACTCATTCAAGCAATACATCACAAACAAACAGTTGACCATGCTATCATTACACAAACATTTCCACCCGGTATGTATAGACAGGTTCAAAAGCTCACAGACTTCATCAAACCATCCACACCTACAATAGAAACAAGAAAACTGGTACAGGCAAACACAACACAATGGATGCATACAAACATGAACATTTTACAGACACATTACAACAACACAATCACCTCACTCACCAACACTACATTCAATCACCAAGCATTTAACATCGCAGTAGGCTGGGCACGGAAAAGGTACGGCCAGCGACTCCGGGATACTACACTCCACACAACACAACACCTCCTCAACACACACACCACTAACCCCCACACCAGCTCTCCACCTCTGCCCACATACCCCAGGTTGGACAGCTCTCTCCCTACCATCCCGGAGGTGCCAGACGGAGAGGACTTCCCACACCTACCATCACTGGCCCCCAACCGAGGTTCCCTTTCCCTGGGTCGGCGCACCGCCCGACTGGAACATAACAACATCTATCAGAAGACCCGGCCCCCCCTGCTTCCTACCCCTACCCTGGCCACACCATTTAAACAGCCCCCCCGAGCCCCAGCAACCACACAATCATCCACACACCCCACTTACAGGTCCCAGTCAGCAGCCAGACCACCGCCAACCACAAACGGCTCCCTCTCACCCCCTCCCCTCCTAGCCAGCACCCCACAACGCAAAACCTTTAGCCAATTATTTCAAAAAACACCCCTCACCCAGAAGCCTCCTCAACTAAGGATGACTCAACGAAGCCCCATCTCCATCCTCACCCCTCCCCACTCCAAGCAACCCAAACCGGCCCCCAACCCATCTACCCCCACCCTCTCCTCCCCCTTACAACAGAGGGTGAAACGAGTCACCTGGGGGCTCAAACCAGCCACCCAGGTGACCACCCACCCCAACCCCCAATTATCCCCCGTCATCAGCCCACTACCACCACCTTCAGCCCAGCCCCGAGTAACTACAACTACCTCACTCCCCGGCACCAACCCCAAACCGACCCAGGGAACCATCAAAACCATCAAAGCCACAGCCCAAGTCCACACCCCCTCTGAAAGAGACACCACTTCCCTAGACCTCCACTCCATCTCACTCACCACCCTCAGCAATTCCAACATCTCGGTTCACTGTAATGACTCTATTTCCTCCCTTTCTCCCACACCTGCAGGTGGCGCTGGCGACCGGAGTGGCGCGGCAGAGCGGCGCACCCCGGAGGACCGGCTTGGAGGGCAACCAACAGCCATGATGACTGGGACTCCAAAGGCTAAACTTGCCACCACTCAAGCCCCCTCTGACGCCTCCTCGCCAGGCCCCTCTGGGGTCGCGTCGCCACGCCCTGCCGCTCCGGGAACCAGCTCCCCTGCAACCCCAGGACTCCCCCCTACCCCCTCACCCCCACATCGCCAACACATGTTCACCCAGGCCCTACCTGGCCATTTCAAACCCACCCGCCACATTTCACGTCCCAACCGCAAGCTCCAGGACTGGTCTTTTAAAGGCAGAAGACCAGTCCTGGTGCTAGGCGATAGTAATATCAGTAGAATCCCCCCACACACCAACCCAGACATACAACTGGACAGTTACCCCGGCGCAAATTTCTATCACTTCACCGAACTCCTCAAAAAATCCACCCCAAACCCCACAACAAAGGTGGTCGTCCTCTCCGTCGGCATCAACAACCGGGACCAGGACCCCAGGCAGACGTCCTGCAAACAACTGAAGGCCCTTTACAAACAGGCTGAGCTTGCCTTCCCCAATGCCGACATTTACTTCCCCATTATGAATTTCTCCCCCAACCTCACCCCCAAACAACAACACAACCTTAAAATAATAAACAACACAGCAGCCACACACATTCCAATTCTCACAGAAATACCTCATGACACTTTCACCACGGAACCGGACAACATACACTGGGAACCCGTCACAGCCAAATCCATTTTCAACAACTGGTGCTCACTCCTAAATTTATAACTCCGCCCAAACCCAACCCGGCTACCACCACACAACCCCCAACCCACACCGACCCCAACGCTGACCTGGGGCTGAGTTCCACATCCAACATTCTCAACCTCTCCAAACTTTTCACCCCATCCCCAGCCCAATCCGCCCTCCTGGAGAGGGGCCTTTCATACATCCCCCGTCCATCCACCTTTGACTGGGAGGAACTTCATAGGGACCTGCATCACTACCACAGAAGACTAAAAATCACCAACCACTTTCACTCCAGACCCACCACACATACAAAATCACTATTCACCTACAGCTCCAATTGGGAACCACTGACAGCCACTCTAGACACCACCACCACAGACTTAATTAAACAAAACCTACGGGCCCTGCGCACATACCGGCCTCCGCCAGATGTCCCCGACAATCTGCCGGAGGCCGAGCGCAGGGCCCTATCACAACTCACCAACAACCCAAACATTATAATAAAACCGGCAGACAAAGGCTCAAAAATCATCATCATGGACAGACACTCATATCTCATCGAAGCAAACCGACAACTATCCAATACCCTACACTACCGACCCATCCCCAATAGCATCCAAACCACAACCCAGACAACACTCCGGACCATCATCCTCTCACTCTACAATAAAAAAATCATCACTTCAAAACAAAAAGACTTCCTTTATGGACCGGACAACCCCCGTGACAGACACTTCTACCTCCTCCCCAAAATCCATAAGGACCCACACACCTGGACCATTCCCTATGAAGTTCCTCCCGGCAGACCCATTGTGTCAGACTGCAACAGCTCATCTTATCACATCTCCGATTACATTGAACACTTCCTCGGGCCCCTCTCCACCAAACATCCCAGCTACATCAAGGACACCTACCATTTCATTAATATCATCCGACCCATGGCTGTTCCCACCACATCATACTTATTCACCATAGACATCGATAGCCTGTACACCAACATAGACACCCCCACCGGACTCCAAGCCATAAGCGCCATCTTCCAAAAGTATCCAGACCACAAAAGACCGGACCCGGAACTCATTCAATTAATAACCACCTGCCTCAACAATAACGACTTCCTTTTTAACAACACACACTACCTTCAAATCCACGGAACAGCCATGGGCCAACGCTTCGCCCCATCCTACGCAAACATATACATGAGCGAGTGGGAGCGAGAGGCACTGGCCAAGTGCACCCATAAACCCCTTCTTTACCTCCGCTACTTGGATGACATTTTTGGAATCTGGACTCACCACATCTCCCTTTTTCAACCATTCATCAACACCCTCAACCACCACCATCCCTCAATCACAGTAAAATACATCATAGATCCGGTACAAGTAAATTTCCTCGACACCACAGTATTTTTCCAACCGTCAGACACCACCCACACCCATCTGCTAACTAAAACCTTTTTTAAACCAACAGACACACATGCACTCCTCCACAAACACAGCTATCATCCAAAGCACACATTCAAAGGCATCATAAAATCTCAAATCATCCGTTTTCACCGCATTTCATCTCTACAATCAGACCTGGACCACTCCATCCAAATTCTTTTCAATTCCCTCCGCACCAGACGCTACAGCAAACGCTTTCTCCGGACCATAAAAAACACCACCTTGGCCGCCCTCGCTCCCACTCGCTCCCACTCGCTCCCCCACACACCCCACTCAGCCTCAGGTCACCAGCTCGGAGCGATCCCCACCCAAAACCCTGGACCTTAACCCCAACCTCATCCCCCCCTACCCTAAACCGGGTCTGTATCCTGCCCCCCACCCCACCCCTCACCCTAAGCCCAACTTCCCCTCCCCCTACCCTAATCCGGGTCTGCATCCTGCCCCCCACCCCACCCCTCACCCTAACCCTAACCTCCCCTCCCCCTCCCCTAATCCGGGTCTATATCCTCCCCCCCACCCCACCCCTGACCCTAACCCTCCTGCCCCATACCCCAAACCGGGTTTGTATCCTGCCCCCCAACCTACCCCTAATCCTAACCCCCTCCCCCCCTCTTTGGTTGGGGACCGCTCCAACCCCACTTCACACTCACCACCACAACCAGTTGTCTCCACCCCTTCAGAGCCCACACGCATCCTCCCCTTTGTCTCCACCTTCTCCCACAGAATAACCCGTCTACACCACACAGTCAAACAAAATTATAATCAAACACTCGCACAACACCCGGCCTTCACTAACCATAACACCATCTCAGCCTATAGAAAGAACCCCAGCCTCCAGAACATCCTCATCCGCTCCAAATATAGTGACCATAGACCCCCCCGACACCACACAGCACAGCACCCTGTACAGAAATAGAAAATTCATTATCAACCCACACAGTCAGCAACAATACCCCACCCTTGGTTCTTTCACCCTCAACACCAGCAACATAGTTTATATCATCTCCTGTACCATCTGCAATAAACACTACATCGGGGAAACTAAACACACCATCCTCACCCGGCTCAAACAACACCTTTACAATATTAGGGAAGGTAAGCTCACCACCCCATTGGTCACTCATTTCCAACAACACCCCGTTACCAACCTCATCATCTCCGGAACGGAATCCAACAACCATTGGACCACCGGACAGAGGAAGAGGGCGGAAAAAAATATGGATACACAAACTGGACACCACCATACCAAAAGGCCTCAACGACAAATAATCATCCTCTTCAACAATAATCCATTCCCCCACTTCTTCCCACCCTGGACCATCCACGCTGCTGACCAGAGCCCCCGCCCCGCTCCCAACATGCTTGGTTTTTATTTTCCCCCTCCCTCCCTTTTTTTTTTTTTTTTTTTTTTTTAATTTTATTCAAATTATGCTAATTTTTTTATTTTATTATATATTTTTTTTAATTTTAATTCTCACATTTTAGCTTTTCAGATTTTTTTTTTTTTTTTTTTTTTTATTATTATATATACCATTTCCAAATCTTTATTCAAGTTGTTTTAATGTTTGATTTGATCCTGGTCAGCAGCACCCTTTTCTTCCCACCCTGGAGCATCCACGCTGCTGACCACAGCCCCCGCCCCGCACATGCTAAGTTTTTCTTGCCTTCTTAGTATTTTTTTAATTATTTTAACTTTTTAATTATTTTAATCTTGAAATTATTTTAATTTTCTAACTACTCTTAGCAATTTTAAATCATTGTTCAAGTTGTTTTAACTTTTTATTTAACCCTGGTCAGCAGCACCCTCTTCTTCTGTCCACTGCAGAGACACCCTGCCTGGGAATCGAACCCTGGTCTCCCGGGTGAAGGGGCAGAGCTTTACAACCGCACCACCAACACCACTCCTGTTTTTAGATCAATAGGCCTGTGCAACAATATTCCAACAAAGGAACCTCCTAACCCAAACCCTAACCCCACCCTAACCCTAACCCTAACCCTAACCCTAACCCCAACCCTAACCCTAACCCTAACCCCAACCCTAACCCCAACCCTAACCCTAACCCTAACCCTAACCCCAACCCTAACCCTAACCCTAACCCTAACCCTAACCCCAACCCCAACCCTAACCCTAGCCCTAACCCTAACCCTAACCCCAACCCTAACCCCAACCCCAACCCCAACCCCAACCCCAACCCCAGCCCCAACCCTAACCCTAACCCTAGCCCTAACCCTAGCCCTAACCCTAACCCTAACCCTAACCCTAACCCTAGCCCTAACCCTAACCCTAACCCTAACCCTAGCCCTAACCCTAGCCCTAACCCTAACCCTAACCCCAACCCTAGCCCTAACCCCAACCCCAACCCCAACCCCAACCCTAACCCCAACCCTAACCCTAACCCCAACCCTAACCCTAACCCTAACCCTAACCCTAGCCCTAACTCTAACCCTAACCCTTAGAGAAATGAATGGAACTGCCTTGCTGTCAAAAGCACCACCCCTGAAAAGCTATTTATCTTAATCCCAGAATCAAATCCTTTGGTGGGTGTAGTTGTAGGACTGATCCTAGTAAGTGGAGTACGTTTCATGGACATAAGACTTTCCATGTGGGAGATAGCAGCCCTACCCCAAACCCTAACTTTGTTCAACATGTTTTCACCTTCTAAACTTAAAATACTCAGCTTTTTAACAAAGTATTGTAAAATTGAAACCAACAGGAGCAGCCTTCAAATCCTGTAAATGTATTAATTTTGTCTATTAAACTCACAGTGTTTTAGTTATAGAGACAGCAGTTTGAGGGGGGGGGGGGGGTTGGAATTTACCACTCTGAGGCCTCTTAACGGTGGGCTTTATGCCGGATCCCAAGTGTGAAATACTTTGGCGTCTGGTCTGTTTTTGCCAGTGAGCAGATGTAGGAAATGGAGACACCTCTTTTGGGAATTTGATTAATCTGGTCAACATCACAGGAAATTTAATACAGTATTTTTAGAAGAAGACAGTGTGCTAGGGGCAAACAAAAGTATGAGGAAGGCTTATCAATTATTTAGGGGTGTGATATAATAGCAACATGTTGTTTACTGGATGTTATACCTGCTTACTGTTGCTAGGAAGGCATCGGGGCGGCAGTGGCGAAGTGGGTAGGGTGTTCGCCTCTGGTGTGCAGGGTCGGAGGTTCGATCCCCCGTCTCCCCGCCACATGTCGAAGTGTCCCTGGGCAAGACACTGAACCCCGAATTGCTCCCGATAGTTAGCTTAGTTAGCTTAGCACCCTAGCGCTAAGCCTACCCTGCGTGGTAGCTGCTGCTATCGGTGTATGAATGTGTGTGTGACTGGGTGAATGTGTACAAAAACAATGTAAAGCGCTTTGGGTCTGTGATAAACGGAGATATAGCGCTATACAAGTCCATTTACCATCATTTATTGGTCAATTTGCGATTTTTTGAGATTCTTGAATTTTGTCTATTTTACTCCCATAACATGTCTTCTTTCATACTCCCTCTCTCTCCCTCTCTCTCTCTCTCTCTCTCTCTCTCTCTCTCTCTCTCTCTTCCATAACATGTCTTCTTTCATACTAGTATAAATCAAAAGGTCCAAAATGTACATTGAGGTGTTTTATTTGACTAAACCTTGTCTGTTTGCGTCTGTATATTTCTCCTATACAACCATCAACCATCTTTAACGGACATTATCTCAACATTCATTTTTTTCAATACTCTGAACAAAAAACTTCTAAAGCACTTACATCGACTAAACTTTCCATTATCTTTCCAAGCACAATCCTGGAGATTGTTACAGAAGGATAATAAACTGGCAAAGTTTAGTGACGATATATATAAGTTGATATCTATGACTTGCGTTTTATCCAACATGCTACAGTGTACTATTGTGTACTAAGTCTGTACATTTGCTTTTAGGGAAGAAGTCGAGAATCAGAATCATTTATTGTCATTATACAGTGAACCACACACAATTGTAGCAGTATCCCAGTATACACACAAACACAAAATATAAAAACATTAAGGAAATAGTGCAGGGCAAGACATCCAGAGCCTATGTAGTAATAAATACCCCAGTGTGTCTCAGGTGGTAGAGCGGGTCGGCCAATGATCAAAGGGTTGGTTGTTCGATCCCCGCCTTGCCACTTGTGTCATGGGTGTTGTGTCCTGCTATCGGTGTATGAATGTGTAAATGGGAACAGGTCTCCCTTGAAAAAGAGTCTCCGGTCTCAATGGGATTTAACTGTATAAATAAAGGTTAAAACTCAATCAAATAAATGAATGTTAACTAAACATTTTGTGGTTTAATGACACTCAGAAATACTTTAAAATTTGATTTTCTTTAAGGGTCTTTGGTTAAAGGAGTATTTTGTGAGCTCCCTTTGACATTGGCTTTGACCTGCTTGTTGACAACACAAACCATCGATGTAACAAAACGCCCCCAACCTTTCAACCAACACACAAACACACACACACACACACACACACACACACACACACACACACACACACACACACACACACACACACACACACACACACACACAGCAGTGTACAGTATGCAGTATGTCAGCTAACCCAAGACCCACCTCGAGGAGCTGGAATAACACAGATTGGTTTTCTGCCAAACACTCTTCCACAATGAGAGGAACATTTCAATGAATGCAAAAGAGGAGAAAACGATTAAGCACTGGTGTCTGTTGACAAGGGTGTGTGTGTGTGTGTGTGTGTGTGTGTGTGTGTGTGGCCGAGTGTGTGTGAGAGAGAGTGTATGTGTGTGTGTCTGTGTGAGTGTGTGTGTGTCAAAATATCTGTATGTGTGTGTGTGTGTGTGTGTGTGTGTGTGTGTGTGTGTGTGTGTGTGTGTGTCAGAGTATCTCTATGTGTGTGTGTGTGTGTGTGTGTGTGTGTGTGTGTGTGTGTGTGTGTGTGTGTGTGTGTGTGTGAGCGGTGGACAGTTGGCAGAGCTTCAAAGTGCCTCAGCCCCGGCGAGGAGTTTCAGCTCCATTGGACTGTCAGCTCCTCGGAAAATTCCACTGTCTCTCTGCACGGCTGCAAAGACCAGATACACACACACACACACACACACACACACACACACACACACACGCTGGTATATTAGTTTTTACTCTAATTATTGTAACTGCCTTAGGGAATCACTGTCAGTCCTGCGTCAAATACTGTGTGGTCATTGTAGTATTAGTTTGTGGAAATACAATATTTTATTTCAATCATAAAGCACTACAAGACAGGATTTAGCCTTTATTTATACGGGTGAATCCCATTGAGACCGAAGATTCTCTTACAAGGGAGACCTGTTTTCCTTTCCCACTTTACCATTCACACACACATTCATACACCGATAGCAGGCTAACTATCCACATTCACATGAGGCAAGGTGGGTGAAGTGTCTTGCCCACGGACACAACAACTATGACACAGGTGGCAGGGCGGGGATCGAACCTCCAACCCTTTGATCATCGGCCGACCCACTCTACCACCTGAGCCACAGTCGCATTGATCAGCCAACTAACTAACTATCTTTTGTTGAGATAACTTTTCATTCATATGTGAAGTTCTACATACTAACAAACCCGTCATTTTTATTTAAAACATTTTTCAGACAGTTTTAACACAGATAGTTAGTCAGCATAACTGTTATTGTTTATATAGTTTTTAAAACATTTTTAACATATGAATGATGCCTTGAACATTTGAGTTGTTCTCACTTGTTCATTCTTATCGTATAATTGATACTATCCTAGTTATTATGGTTCTCTTCTTCCTGCTGAAAGGAAAAAAGTCATGTTGATGCCATGAAGCAGTCACTGAAATATCACCATGAACTTTGAGATGTTGTGTTGGGAATTTCCGCTTGATCCAAATGGTTTGAAACTCTTGGTGAACTCAATGTGCTTCTTCAGCCTGTTCTCATTACTGTACGGGAGCTGTGTGTGTGTGTGTGTGTGTGTGTGTCTCTACGTTTGTTTGTCTGTCTGAGCATGCGTGTATCTGTCCGTGTGTGTGTGTGTGTGTGTGTGTGTGTGTGTGTGTGTTCTCTATGTTTGTTTGTCTGTCTGAGCATGCGTGTATCTGTCCGTGTGTGTGTGTGTGTGTGTGTGTGTGTGTGTGTGTGTGTGTCTACGTTTGTTTGTCTGTCTGAGCATGTTATTGTCCGTGTGTGTGTGTGTGTGTGTGTCTGATTGTCTGTCTGTCCATCCGTCTTTCCATGTGTGTGTGTGTGTGTGGGGGGCGATGGTTATTTGTGTGTCTTTGTGTGTGGCTATGTGTGTGTATGTGTGTGTGTGTTTGTCTGTCTGTCTGTCTCTCAGTGTGTGTGTCGGTCTGTCTGTCTGTCTGTCCGTGTGTGTGTGTGTCTGTCTGTCTCTGTGTGTGTGTGTCTGTCTGTCTGTCTGTCTGTCTGTCTGTATGTCTGTCTGTACTGTCTGTCTGTCTGTCTGTCTGTCTCTCAGTGTGTGTGTCTGGCGTAGCGGGGGTCCGTGCGAAAGCAGGAAGACTTGTCCTGAGCTCTAGACACAACACACGTCTGATCACAGGACCCGACCGTTTCAACATTAGGTTCCCAGAAAACTTCCATAAGAGCCAGCGGGATCCGGTTATAGTTATGGAGCACACACACACACTCAGACACACACACACACACACACTGAGAGACAGACACACACACACACACACACTGAGAGACAGACACGCACACATATACACACTGAGAGACAGACTCACACTCAGACACAGGTTGTGTTTGTGTTGCAGGTTTAAGCTCTGTCTCACTGTTGTTGTTATATTATAGCCCTACACAAAGGGCTCTATCAGCTGTGCAGAAAGATGCATGAAACACAAATAAATACACTGTAAAAAGGGGCAAAGTTAGGACAACTCAAAATGTCAAGGCGACTATTTGCACTAGATGTTTCTATTAAAGGGACACTGTGTAACATTTTAAGTAATTTATTAGCTAAAATCAATATCCTCATTCATAAATATGTCCTCATTGGTGTAAAATCACCTCTACCAATAATCTGAATTATCCTCCTGAGCGGAGAATTACAAATATTAATATTACATTTTGTACATTGAGCAGGCAAGTCTTTTGGAGGCATCCATGTTGGTTGGAATGTCATCAGGTGCATTGCTTAACATTTAGAATTGTTCTTGTCCTTGAAGGCCACTGTAGCTTCTGTTATTATTCTAAAAGGTTGGGGTTACCCAGGGAGCGTTGCATTCTAGAACTTTCTAGAACTTTCTTGATGATGTCATATTACACACTGCACCTTTAAGTTTGAAGGATATGTAATCTAACTTAAACTTTTGAGTTCTACATATTTAGTCTTTCAAACAGGAACATTGTGATTTTGGAGTTTTGAGACCAAGAACAATACTCTTACGTTTGAAGGAAAGTGCCTGTTTAAGCCAAATTAACTTTATCTTGTGTTGAGATAACTTGTCATTCATACAGTATAACATATAATTTTTTTATACAGACAGTTTTAACACTGTCTAACGTTTGAATTAACATTTTGACCGACTTGGTTTTGTTAGTTTTCTGTCTGACAGATAATTAGTTGTTATTAGAAATGTACTCAAAATGTGTAGTTACATTACATACATGAATGATACGTTATGGTAAATGGTAAATGGACTCCACTTATATAGCGCTTTTCCCTGGTTTTTCACAGACTCAAAGCACTTTACATTGTTTTGTACACATTCACCCAATCACACACACATTCATACACCGATAGCAGCAGCTACCACGCAGGGTGCAAGCTAACTCTCGGGAGCAATTTGGGGTTCAATGTCTTGCCCAAGGACACTTCAACATGTGGTGGGTAGACGGGGGATCGAACCTCCGACCCTGCACACCAGATCTACAAAACATAATGAGTTGTCTCACATTTCGGCAGTATCCCTTCAAACTTAAGAGTTTAAGTTTTACTCTCAAAACTCAAAAAGACAGTAGCTTCCACAATTTCATTCATAACGTTGTCATTTCTACAGTGTAGTGTTAAACAGTAAACAGTTATGATACTCGACATCACAGTAGGGTTTACACACACATCACAGAAGTTGGCTTAACGTGTACCTTTGGATGTTTACTCCGCTGATACACATCGTTATTGTTTTCATAAACAGGGAGTGAGCGTATAGCCACACAATAGAAGACCCACTGTTCACCTAGCACTGTTTCCCACTGCACAATGCGCCACTAGGAAGTCACCTCAATGTGCCTTTCCTGGCCCACACCTTCAAAATTAATAATTCAATAAATAATCGCGATATGAAATGCTGTGACCGGAAGATGGCTCCTTACTTTCCCACCAACTGAAGGGGACGAATGTGGTTCAGCGTCCTGCCATCGGAAACACATGCGACATTATGACAATTTATGATTATTGTTTTTTATGTGTCTTTGTCTGATGCGATGATATCATACTTGCTTTTTTTATTTTGTGTTTGAAATATAGATGAAATATCTAAATAACTAAATGTCTTTGTTTAAAAAAAAATATATATATATATATATCATTAAAGGTGCAGTCAGTGATTCTGGAGAACGCTTGTTGTCAAAATAACTTTATGTTATGTATTGTTGTCTATGTCCCCATGTTTTATTTTGATTTACATATGTTCTAGGAATTAATAAATTATGTGTATAAACCAATATTCCCTTCACGGACTTACTCATACACTCACACACTTACACACGCACATTTTCTGCTTTTATATTGATGTTATTATTATTGTTGTTATTATATATAATTTGTTATTATTAG